>JAMRYI010000260.1:0-203108 GCA_029231635.1 Ditylenchus weischeri
GACGAACTGTTATTGTTGCTCTTTCGCTTCTCTCTTGTAGCCCTGAATGAAATGTTTTAATTTTCACAAACTTTTATTAGAACTTTCATACTTTTATTGTATCAAAACTCTTGTTTGCAAACTGTTACAGGCAAGTGTTACCTCATTGGAAAAAATACATCTAAGTAGGGTTGTAGAGTTGATGCTTCGTTTTTAAATTCCTCGAAATTTCGAAAGGATTTCGAAATTTCGAGGAATACAATATACAGCTCGAACCTGGATAACCCGACACCCCCTTAAGTTCGTTTCCGCCCTGGGTCCGACACTTTTTTACCTCGATTTTTGAAATCTTTTGCTAGCTGTGATTCGCCAGTCTATACCAAAATATTGCAGGGATTCTGATTATGCTGGTCGTTTTTCCAAAATCTTTAATTTTGTCATAAAAATCCGCTGACCTTGATAACCCGACACCCCTTTTTGAAAATCAGGTGTCGGGTTATCGAGGTCCGCGAGTCTTTATCGCAAAAATAAAAGATTTTGGAAAAACGACCGGCAAACTCAGAATCGGAAAACCCGAGGATGGGGGGGGCGTCCGGACATTGTCCATTTTAAAAAGAATTTGTAGCGCGACATTGTCCATATTTAATGGCCAAAGCAAACATCAACAGAAAGTAGTCCAAAAATTAACGAATTTGTTGCTGCCTCGGCCTTTTCCGGGTTATTTAAAATTCGCGCCTTTTGTGGCATTCTTTGTTTTCACGTTTTTTGTAACTTGGGACACAGGGTTGTGTTAAGCGTTAATTAGCCTAAATTCACAACAATAAAATTTTCTGTCTAAAAATCATAAAAATACAGAACGCCACAAAAGGCGCTAATTTGAAATAACCCGGAAAAAGCCGAGGCACCAACAAATTCGTTGATTTTCGGACTACTTTCTGTTATGACTTGCTATCTTTTTTTGTGATGTGCAGCTTCTGTGCTTTTTGTTACGTGCTGAAAAATAAATGGTGATATCAACGATTTTTCGATGCTTATAAAAAGAAACTAAATTTTTTATTTGATAGGATTTTCGAAAATTTCTGATATTTTGCATGTTATCAAAAAAACAGAATTTCTGTTTCCGCTACACTTCTGCTTTTTGAAAATACCGTGCAAGGATTACCTGAACGGTGGATCACTTCTTTGAACTTGAGAATGAGGTTTTAGGTAGATAAGGTTTTGCTGGGGGCTGTGCAGCTTAGGTGAATACTGGAAGTGGACTTGATGGTTTGAAGTGCTGACAACCTCCTCTTTATTACTCTCTTCTTCCACACTGCCAACAAAGTTGTTGGTGAAGTGATGATGTTTCTGAGCATCATCCAAGAAACAATCCATCTGCTGCTGTTGCTGCTAAATATTGGACCATTGAAAAGTATTTCGAAGAAATTGCAATGAAAATGACGTCAATTCAGGCGTAGTAAGTATTTCAGAACTAATCGCAGTTTCTCATAACTAAAAATGAAGTACATTTTGACAAGGCTGTCTAGTTATTCGATGGTTATTTGAGCAAAATAATGTGTGGCGGAGACTATTATGTGGCTATTTTGCAAGAAAGACAGTAACAAAACAGCTATTTCTTAAATGATAACTCAAATACCTGGGAAAGGAATCACTCTAAAAAGGTATCCGTTCTCAGTGCCTAAAATTCAGAATTTGAGAGTTTTCATTGACACAATCGTATTTACTTGTTACCTTTTTTGTAACTTTTTTTTTAAATTTTTCACATACCGTATTTTCTCTTATAGACGCTCTTATTTCGCCCTGGTTTCCCCTGTTGATTTTTTCGGATGCTGCTCAAAAATTGGTTTTATTAATTTTTAGGTAGTTCAGGAAACATGGCTTAGGCTTAGGACACCAAAAACAAACATTTCGCCGTAAAAATAAGATAGAAATTTTTTTTTTTTATAATTTAGAACCAACTTGGTGACTATCTTCGTCAGGGAAGTCTGCATGGTGTTCACCGACTGGATGTAAATTCATCAGCACAGCTTAAAAATGTTCTGAACAAACTCGTTGAATAAAATTGAAATTTTTTGTAGTTAGACAGTCAAATACAGTGTGTTTCAAAATTTTCTGACACTTTTAAAGGTCATAACTTTTGGGTCGAATTTTTGTGAACGCAGATCGACTAAGAATCGCGTGAAAATTTTGTATATAATGTCAAAAACACGATTTTCGCTTGGTCCCCTATGGTTTAAGCCTTACCCATCCTGAAGTCATCCCCAGACCAGGACCCAGACCACAGGGAGGACCATGCGAAAGTCATGTTTTTGAAATTATGTACCAAAAAAATTGTCACGCGATTCAGCTCGATCTGCGTTCTAAAATCGACCCTAAAAGTGTCAGAAAATTTTGAAACATCATGTATCGTCCACAGTCACCAATATAACTGATGAATGTCACAATAAATCTTGATTTAAAAAAGTAAATAGTATTTTATTCTTTCAAACAAGCCAACTTTAATACTACCAACAATTATCAACAACAATAACAGCAAACAAGCAGCAGAAGTTCTGCTGCAGAACTAACAAAGCAATAATAAACACTTTTTGCAACTATCCGATTTCTTTGAATACAAACTCACACTAATTATTAGTGGCAGTGAATTAGTCTGCAATCGAAAGTACTCGTCCCTTGTACGACAATACGAGCCATTTTTGCTTGGGAGCAGTGTGGGTCAGCGTACGTTAAGACAGGCTCAAACGTGTTTCCCTGACAATACAAAAGTAAGAAAAACATGTTTTAGTCTAGTCTAGACCCTTTAGAGGCCCAATAAGGATTGGAAGATCGGTGTATTCGAAAAAATATCTTAATTATCTATTGTCCATGGGGTTTTTGACGTCTTTTTTTACCTTTTTGCTGAGTATTTTGACTCAAGTAAAAAAAGCCCATATTAGCTTCCACCATACTTCGCCGAAACACCGGAACAGAACACGTGTCTCGCCGAAACATCAATGCTCCGGTGAAGTATGGTAGAAGATATTCTGAACTACAGTTTCAGGCACGCCTATGAGCAGTATGCAAAAATAAAAAAGGTAGTTACAAAAAAATGTAGCACTTCAACTATTGCCCACCAGTCGATTCAACCCTACCACTCTATTCGACCCTGGCCCCACCAGGGCTCCCATTTGCTCTCCTGGAAACCATAGAGAACGTATCTACCAGGTGATTTAGCAAAGTATCTGTTTATCCTTTGTTTCATTGTTTACGTGCCAATATTTGCAATTTCTTAGTGTTGTGTCTTTTTCAGATGGCTCTACGCCGCGACAGCTCTGCTGCCTCGCCGAGATAGACTTTATGTAAGAGTTGAATCGACTGGTGGGGCCAGGGTCGAATAGAGTGGTGGGGCAATAGTTGAAGTCAGCCCAAAAAATAACATCACCTGCAGAAATATATTACCCAAAAAATAAATTGAAAGCGATCTATCATTTGCTAGCAGTATCCCTCTGCTTTGTAATGGTTTGGAAGTTGTGCCATGTGTTTCATCTTTTGTTTATACCACTTGCCTGCCGTGTTTTTCTTGATTCGACTTTTGCACACTGTCCACCACATCCTTAAAATAACTCAAATGATTCTGCGTATAAAAATTCAAGCTTTTTTGGCAAAAAAGCGCTTACTGTAACAGCATCGAGGAGGGAGAACAGGTGGTCACCAGCAGCATCTAGACCTGTAGCCTGAGCTTTGGTCGGAGAATTCAGATTTTTGTGTCTTTTCTCGTGTCTTTCCACGTGGTACTTCTTGGCAAATAATTGACCACAGAACTTGCATGCAAATGACCTAATGCCAGCATGGGTGTTCTCGTGCATGAGTCTAGCAGAGGCGGACACAAACCCTCTACCACAATCCCAACGGCAAACATACGGCTTTTCACCTGTAACAATGCAAAGTTATAATAAAAGCTGAATAAATTAGCAATTATCTTAAGGTTATCTTTTAATGTTCTTTTTGTGGCGAAATAACTATACACCCTTCGAAAACACCTACCTGTGTGAAGACGCTCATGGCATCTCAAGGCTCCTTTTGTGTAAACCTTTGTCACATTGTGTACAGGGAACTGGAAATAAAAAAATGGTTTCCGTTAACGCATTATTCCCCGAATTTCGGTGCACTTTGACCAATTTTGACGAATTTTTTTTTCACTTTTTTAGGCGTATTTTTACCTGAAAACACAAAATCGTTGTTCTTTTGGCCGGTTAGGACTAAAAAAAATTTTTAGCCAATTATTTTGGAAACACAATAAAACAACTAACAAACAGAAAAAAGACGAAAAACAAAAATTCAAAAGAAGAAGAGGAATCGAGCTTTTTGGGTTTTTTGATCTAACCGGCCACAATAATAACAAATTCGTGTTTTTCAGATTAAATATAAGCATGGGAAACTGTTTTAAAGGAGCAAAGGGGTAAGAGGGGTAAACTTTTTGCGAAAATTCGATTGCGCTTATCAGATTTGCCGTTTGATCGACTCAATCGCTCAAAATCTCATCCTGAACCATTAACAACCACCATAGACCACTCTAAGCAACTCCCAGCCAGTATTTAATTACCCCGAACCAGTTTACGGTGGTTCTGAAGGGTTTATGGGCGATTGAGCCGATAAAAATGGGATTCTGATGCGCGCAATCGAATTTTCGCAAGAAGTTTACCCCGTTTTAGTAAACCCCAAAAAAACCAACTTTCAGTGGCTTTTGGCCTTTCTGGGTGGGATTCTGTGCGATCCAAGTTGTTTTTAGGTTGTAAAATTTGTGACCTAAAATGCAAAATTTGGCTATTTTGTTAACGGCTAAAATCGAATTCCGCCCTCAAAAGTCTGAATTTCACCAGCAAGTTATATGTTTTCACCAGTTAATTCAAATTTGTTATTAAAATAATGAATTTCACCAGTAAATTTTATAAAAATCCGCGGATTTCTTGAAAGTTATCCACGGATATTTTTCGTAGCAACAACGAAAAAATCCGCGGATTTTTTCACGCCTGCTCGGAAGGTGGCTAGAAATATAAGTTTGATTTTTTTCAAATTTTTTTTTCACGTATATATACGCATCTCGGGAGATTTCGCACTTTCCCTGAAATGGTTGAGTCCTGAAAACACGTTATTAGGTCACTTCATTACATACGAACACCCATGCTCCTATATATAAAAATGATCTACGTGAAAAACTGCATCAGAATCCACGCATATACCGGTCGGGCATTTTCATGTTAAATTGGGTTCTTAGATTTCTAATAGGGCTCGGAATTTTCAATTCGGGTGCTCAGACCCGAAATTTTGTGGGTTGTTAAATTATTAAACTTATTATTAAACGAGTGCCCGAAAAAATTACCTGACTCGATAGCCCAAAAATCTTGTTTCTATACCAGGTAATACAAAATTTCTTAATCCGTTTACAGTCAAAACTCGATATAGTGTACACCCTGGGGATCGGCTTTAGGTGTGACACCGCGATCCAAAGCCTACCGGTTTTTCTCCCGTATGAGATCTACGATGTTCTTCTATCTTGGAGGGATAACGTAGTAATTTGCCGCACACATCGCACTTGTAGTAAGTCAATGGTTTTTTGTAGGCAGATGAAGGCTCGCCCATCACTGTGATTTCTTCTCCACTTATCTTTAACTACATTCTTCACAAAAACTAAAGTTAAGAAAATATCTAACCACTTGGAGACCATCGTATCTCTCATCCACAATTGTGTTGCCATACTCGTCCACAAAAGTAAATCCCTCAGAAGCACTTGATTGAGGCTCTGATTTGGATGCTGTTCTGTTGACCCATGACTCATTTTCGTTTTCTTCATAGCCCTCATGATATGAGTCAACGGATGGGGGAATGTCTGAGTCAACTATTTGATGTTGTTGGGGTGGGCTGCTATTGTCGGTGTGCTCGATAAAATTGATTTCTTCCATGGATTGTTGTCCATACTGCTAAAAAGCTACTGGTCAGCCAACGCTTGATAAAAAACCAAAGAATTAAACCTGAAAGTCAGCAGGAAACTCTTCGAATGAATGGGTGTTCTGGTCAGGGGTGATATCTCTGACATAACTTTCGTGGTCCCCTTCTATTGCCTGATCTTCCACGTGCTCGAGAGGATAGAGCTGGTTGCCTTCAACCAACTGCTTTCTTGCTTCTGTTCTCCCCTGTTGTTGACTATTGGCAGCCACAGAATCACAGGCTACTTTGACAGCTACAGCTATTGAGCTTGCTATAAGATACTTCAGATCACACTCTTGCTCTAGTTTCCGTTTGTATTCCACTGGCTGAAACGAAATTAATGTTTGGATTTTACAAGATTGTTACTCAACACATTTAGAAACTAACCACCTCAGGATCATGCTGCTGAGAGTAATGATTCTTGAGATCCTCCACTGTTAGAGCTGGTAATCCACAGCTTGCACATCGATAGGCAAAATCATTGAGATGATAAGCCCAAATATGCTTTTCGAACAAAGGAAGAGAATCTAAAATCCATGAAAATTCACACTACAAACATATCAGAAACCGAAAAAAAACCTAGATGATGCTCACATTCAGAACATCGAAAGCTGACTTGGTAATCTAACACGGTCATTTCTGCTATTTATCTCACCAGAAAAGCAACATACGACCTTACAATGCGCGCAAATCACGGCATGGAAAAACAATTTTCAGCAAAAATTAATTTTTGAAGTAGCGCGAAGATTTTTGATAAGCTTGATAATACAGTTTGCTAGTCGTGTGGAGACTACTTGGTTCTGTTTTTTATGCATTCAAATTGAATAATTGAGGGAATTTTTTGTGATGGCGCTATTGTTCAATGTCTCCCTTCTTTGTTTGATCAGCGTGTTGGCTAATTTCCCAGTTTTTAGGAATTTTAGTCATTGTTTGTTGTATTTTTTACACAATGACCAGTGGTTACACTATTGTAAGCCATGGTCAGCCATGTGTTGAAAGTGATTTCAAACGGGCCTTTGAAATAAAAGAAATAAAGGACCTTCCGTTTTTTATTTGTTTAAGAGATTTCTGGGGCCTTTGAAATTAAAATTATGCGTGTGCTCACTTTTGTGATGAATAAAATTCTGCCTAATTTTAGCGAAGTGTATTAAAAGCAGAAATGTCGACAGCTCTCTTTGGAAACTTGACGAATGAGGAATTGCGAAGTGAGCTGGAAAAGCATGGCGTGGAGGTTGGACCAGTTACGACAACAACGCGAAAAGTCTACGAGGTAATTTTTTTTGCAATTTAAGACTTTGAGATTGTAAGGAGACCTTAAAATGTAGATCAAACTGCTGAAGATCGTGCAGAAGAAGGAAAATGCTGAAGAATTTGTGCAGAATCTTTCTGTCTCGGACAAGAACGGCCGTGGTGCCACTCCTGAGCCGAATGCTGTGCCTGCTGCGAATGGAGATGCTGGGAACAATGGATGTATGTCTTTGCGCAGTGGTTCTCCGATGGCCAGAAATGGTTCTCCGATGCCCAGAAATGGTTCTCCGATGGCCAGAAATGGTTCTCCAATGGTTCGAAACGACTATCCCTTGGCTCACAATGGCTCTCCAACGCTTGGAAATGGCTCATTTGCTGGGAATAATGTTTCGACAGACAATTCTAAGAAGCTTGCTGTGAGAAATGCTATGAGAGAAAAGAAGCTTTTGCTGAATAATACATCGGTACTGAAGTCTTTCAAATTTTTTCAACCCTGGGGCATTCACTTTCCTATTCATTGAAAAGTCACGCATTGGTGTCGTTGTGTTTATAGTGTCCACGTGATGATGTATCCAGACGTTCTTTATACAAATGGCTGCTTAAAATTTATCGCTTAAGTACATAGACACCACGTTTGATCATGCATCACAATTGGGGTGATTTTTCTGCCTCAACCTGTCTATTAAAACTACAATGTTACAAATGCCTATTTTTCAATACTCGTTGACGTGCTTGCCCTAGGTTTAACAATCTTTACTAATATATTTTTTAGGAAGTCTTTGTGGCTGTCCAGGAGTCGTCTGCCGGCGCTGCCATGAACAACAGTATCGGACAGATCATTTCGCAAGTAATTTTTTTCTTGGTGGTTAACTTATAAAATGAGTTCATTTTTTCAGCAGAAGAACCCGGTCGAGGACCATAACTATGACTACTCGGAGGACGATGGGAATGAAAGTGCTAGATTTCTATCTCCAGAAGAAGTTGCCAAGTTTAGATCTGGGTTCTCTTCTCTCAACAATACCGATGAGTTAATTTCTGGAATTGCTGGTGCTACTTCGGAAGCCAGTTCGTCCATGTTCTCACCATACTCTCAGTTGAATGGTCGAAGCAAGCGTCGTCCCCCTGCTTCCACAATTGTTGTTAAGCCTGCGAAGGGTGGTTTCTTTTCCCGCGCTGCTGCCACTCCTCTTCTCGTTGTTGTACTGCTTTTTTTCGCCGTTGGTCTTGTTGTTGTATTCCAGGCGAATTTGACGCATCTGTCTGGTTACGGTTCTAGCCCCTTGTACAAGGATGAGATCTAAATAAAAGGCTGCAAAGGAAATTAGATCTACGATCATCTCCATGAATTTGTCTTTTCTTTTTGTTGCATTTGTCAGTATCATTATCAACTTCATGCTGAATGGATATTTGGTTGTAAAACATATAAAGATACTTTGAAATTTATTTATTTGCTATTAGTTAGACAATAAAATGGTTGTTATGATACTTGAACTTCAATGCAGAATGGATGGAATATACCGTATAGCCTCTAATAATTAGCCACTCCGCTTCCCTTTTTCTTCATTTTTATGCCTCCAATTATTCTCGGGCCCCAATCATCGTTTTTATACGTATGTTTACAGGTTTTATGCCTGTTCTTTTAGCTATAACATGATTTTTTTGTATATATAGTTAACCAACAAATCATCAAATTCAAGAACTGTTAGCCATTGAACCTGTTCCAATGAACTTCAACTAGTACATCGTTGATCCCCTACCCCATACTCGGATTTTTCGAAAAGTGACCGTAAATCACCCACCAAACTCATTTTTCTGCACAGCACGATGAAAGAAACACTTCTGAACACTTTTTGATTAATATTTTTTAAATTTTGTCAAAAAATTTGCCTCCCACCCTTCAGGAGTAGATGGTCTTTTTAGGGTATATATGGAAAATTTGGATGATCACATTTTTCTTGCTGGAGCTTGTCAAGAAGACTCTCTGAATAGTCCTGCTCCTTTGGGGGCGCAGGGGGCTTGGGGTTGAGATGCGCACACCCACATTAATTTAACTTAAAAAAGGCTAAAATTTGGTGAAAAATACCCTATAAAGACCATCTACCCCATTCGGGAGGAAGGCAAAATTTTTGTTTTAAGTGAGTTTTTCTCCCGATTTTCGAAAGTTTCGGATAAAATTTAAAAATACATTCAGTAGAGTGATTCCTGATCAATAAAAAATATGGTCATAATTTAAAAAAGAGTAGTAAAAAGAGCACATGCAGAACATATAAAGGCGCAAACACAATGAAGAGGCTGTTTGCGGATGCTAAATCAGCGTTGTCACACGGAAACAGCTATAACTTTTTTTTTGATTCTTCAAAAATTATTCTGTTGGTGCCATCTTGTAGCTAAGATTCAGGGCTAGCAGATAAGCTATTCATGAACTAGATGTTGTTTAAAAAATTGGGATAAAAAAGAAAGAATCCACCCAAGCATCCGCACTCGAATTCAAGTAAGGATTCTTGAAATTTTACCTGAGTTTTTGAAGCAATATTTACTTAATCAATAGCTCATTTAGTAGCCCTAAACCTCCACTATATGATGATAGAAACTAAGTTCACAGTGTAGGCAAAGTGAGAGGAAAAGTGGGCGCCTTTTATTTTATTTTTAGTTTTTATTTTTCATTTTTCATTTTTAGATATATATTTTTTTAATTTTTCAAAGTTTTAGTACCAAATTGTGGCCCTGAATGTCAGCTACATTGTGGTACCAAAACTTCCAGAAAGACGAAAAGTTTGTAGATCTAAACTTAACTCACTGTGACACGTTTTTCAGCACGGAGTGAGCGGCTTTTAATGTTTAGATCTACAAATTCTTCGTTTTTCTAGAAGTTTTGGTACCACAATGTTGCTGACATTCAGGGCTACAATTTGGTACTAAAACTTTGAAAAATTGAAAGAAAATATATCTAAAAATTAAAAAGCGCTCACTTTGCCTCTACATTGTGTACTTAGCCGATGTAAATCGCAGGTATATGGAAAATCGGTCAAAGGATCATTGTTTTTGCGTGCAGCGGCATGTGCGAAATTTGAATTGGCGGGGTACGTTTCTCTCTCGCTGCACTGTACTCTTTTAAATCCTTGAAATAACTCGAAAGAGCACAGTGAAAGACGAAAGAGAACTGTCTTCCGCCAATTCAAATTTTAAATCATGGTCCTTTAAAAACAAAACCGGAAATAAAGTGAGTAGAATTTGTGGCCTTTTCAATAATAAAAAGCAGCATAGTGACAATTTAATTTGTGACATTCTAGTGTTGCTCAAGTGGTACTTCTTATCCACTAAATTGCTGTTTTTCCCCAGCAAATTAATTGATTTCCTCACTAAATTTGCTTAAAATCGAAGGGTAACCTTCCGGAAATTAGTGTTTTTATGCGTTTAGTTTTTGCAAGAGCGATTTTGTATGGCTGTCTTTATTTTTAAATCTCTGCTCAAAAAAGGTATTTTAACACTTCCGTATGTTTAAGTATTTGCGTTTTACCTATTGGTTCCTTTTCCACCTTAAAATGTGGCATAGGGGCGTCCTTTTCTTGTCTCATTTTTGTCTTATTTGAGACAAAAAGGAGCAAACCCCCACATAAGACGTTTGTTCCTATTTGTTTCATTTTTAAATTTGCGCCTTTTTGCATAATTTATTAATCTGCATTCTTTTTTAAAGTTTCAATTATTTTTCAAATCCCAAACAAATTTTTAGGGTTGTTACCAGGCATGTGCACGGGCCGTACTTTTGGTGGCCCGGCCTGGCCCGGGTAAAAATATTTTTGGCCCGGCTACCAAATAGTCAACAGTAAAATTCACACAATCAACAATGATTGCTCATTGTTGATTAGTTACGCTTCTAAAATTATTCATTGAAATATGGTAATCGGACTGTAAATGAGAGAGAGAGAGATAATGAGAAATAAATTAAGCACAGTTGAAACAATTTTCATGAAATTAAATTAAAAAAAAGGTGGTTCTAACCTTTATAAATTATGACGGGCTTTTTCGGGCCGACCCGGCTCGGCCCGTGGGGGTTTTGGAACGGGCCGGCCCGTGCACATGCCTGGTTGTTACACAGTTAACTCGATTCTTCAAAAAAATTTGCCCTTATTTCTTTTTTTTATGCTATTTTTTCTCTAAAATTTTGAGCAGGTCATCCACCGTTAGAAAGCGTAGAAAGTTGGCTACCCAATGGTATAAAAATTTCTTGGTTTACTTCACAAAAATGTATATATTTTATCACAAACACTTTCGAATTATTTCGAATTATTTTCGAACTTTCAATTCGAAATAGTTCGAAATAATTCAAAAGCCTTTGCAAACTAAACCAAAAAACTTTTTATACCATTGGGTAGCCAATATTCTAGGCTTTCAAACGTGAGGTGACCTGCTCAAAATTTTAGAGAAAAAAGCATAAAAACAGGAAATAAGGTGAAATTTTGGCACTACCCAGGTTCATTAATTAGAAGTTATAATAAAGTACTGTTTCGAAAAAGTCAAAGTTTATAAAAAAATGGTTTTGTTAAAAACGGGTTTGAAGAAAGACCGTTTCTGAAAAGAATGTGTTTGAGGAATATACATTTAAGAAATACACATTTGACAAAGAAACTGCTTCAAAAAAATTACCGATTTTTCTAAAAATTTTTTTTTACTTTTCGTTATTTCAGATAGCCATGGATGGTATTAGCGATGAAGATCAGTCGACAGAATACGAGTTCAGCGATGTTGAAGATCAGTAAGCGTTGGAAATCGTTGATGAAGAAGAACCGCCTTTAGTCCGAGGAAGAGCCAAGAAAAGGTCTGCTACAGCAATGCTCGACGTTCACTTTGAGTACGTGACAAGCAAATTAGGGAAGAGGATGCTAGAATACGATGGTAATTGAATATTTTGTCAAAATTCAAGTAGTTTCTCCATTTAAGGTGACACCTATACATTCAGTCGGAGGGATGGAAATCAAACTACTCATTGGCTCTGTTCGAAGAATTATGAAGGATGCAAGATGCAGTTCGAAACAAATGACTTGAATCACTGTGTCGGGAAGAGCGATGGGGAGCACTCGCATGTGACCGAAAAGGTGGATATCGAAATAAGAAGAATCATGACTCAGATACCCGTGTTGGCTCGGCAAAGTGGGGTAAGTTAAAAAAATGTTAGGAGACCGACAAAATGATAATTAAAATTTTTCAGGACGCCGCTAGAAAGATCGTCTGTGGAAGCGAAGGGGAGAATCACTCAGCACAATGTAAGCCGGCTCGTTTACTACCGTAGAAATAGTTTGGAATCGAACATGCCTTGCTCACCCGAGACGTTGATAATTCCTGAAAAACTGAAGAATTATGAAAATGAGCCGTTTGTAGTCTTTGATTCAGTACTGGGTGCAATAAGATTAATTGCTTTCAGTACTGCTCGTCTTTTGCGGGTTCGTTTTTGTCATCCGTTAATTCGCCTTATTGACAGTTTTCAGTGTTTGGCTACTGCTACCTTCTGGGGACTGGATGGAACTTTTGATCTCGTTCCGTTGGGGTGGAAGCAATTGCTAACAATTCATGCCAAAGTCGGCGAAACATTCATTCCGTGTCTGCATGTGATCTTGCCCAAGAAATCTGTTGGGTGTTACAGGTACATGTTCATTCAGCTCAAAAGAAGAGTCATTCCGCTTTTCCGAGTTCAAGAGTGCCACGTCGACTACGAAGCGTCTCTAGTATTTGCACTCCGTGAAGCCTTTCCATTAGTTAAACTGCACGGTTGTTATTCTCTCAATGCTTGATTCGACGAATTAACAAACTCCGATTAATGCGCAGGTATTTTTTTATATGGTGAAAAGCTGTGTGTACCAAACTTTATCAGCATAAAATTCTACACAAAACGCATGGTTACCACACCATTTCTAAATAATTTATAGATACAAGGAGGGTGGTGATTTCAACAAGCTCGTTCGCATGCTGAAAGCTTTGGTCTATGTGCCAGTTTTTTGCCTTGACAGCCATGTGCACCTGGAATCCAGACGGATCGCATAAGTTTCCATTCGGCACAAGAGAAAGGGATTTCTACGATTACTTCGAAAAAGTCTGGGCTGGGCGAGTGGTCAATGGTGTTAGACGCGATCCGCGCTTTCCAATATCTCTCTGGAACTGCTATGAATTGGCGAAAGAAGGCAAGGCAAAAACCACAAATTCTCTGGGAGCATGGCATGGAGCAATGCTCAGCAATCTTGCTACTGAAGACGACTCTCGTCCTAGATTCTGGAAGTGGATTCGAAAAGAAAAGAATGTGGCGTCCAAGAAGCGCATCTAATCAATCTGGAGAGTGGTAATTCAATGAAACTGAAGCACGCAGACAAGCAAAGGTCAATCCGAGTAAAGAATATATCGAAGAATTATGATCCAAATAATTTGAGAGATTACCTAAATAAGCATTGTTATATTGTTGCAATTGATGACACTTGATGTTGTTGCGTTGAATTTTATAAACTTGTCTTCTGGAGTGGTTTGGGTAGTTTAGGGTGGTTTGGAATGATTTGAATTTATTTGGTGTAGTTCGGTAGTTGATTTGGTTAGAGATGTTTGAAGTGCTTTAGGGTTGTTTGATATTATTTCGGTAATTCTAAAGTGTTTTGCTGTATTTCAAGTAACTTGTAATGTTTGCGATAAAATGGGGTGATTTGATGTGGAAATTGATTACTCTTGACGTTATTGGAATAAATTTAAAATTTGTCTTTTGAGAACTCTGATTTAAAAAAACTATTTGTTTAGAAAAACATTTTTTGCGAAATGTCTATTATCGAAAACATTTTTTCTTCAAACCCGTTTTAACGAAACCATTTTTTTATAAACTTTGACTTTTTCGAAACAGTACTTTATTATAACTTCTAATTAATGAACCTGGGTAGGGCCGAAATTTTTTTGGAAAATCGCGTTAACTGTGTAACAACCCTACAAATTTTATTTAAACAAAAATAACAACAAATTTCAAATAAATAAACAATTTTTCAACAATAATATTTCGAGCAAAGGATTGTTAATCTTTCTGCGACATCAA
Organism: Ditylenchus weischeri; assembly: GCA_029231635.1. NCBI lineage: Eukaryota > Metazoa > Nematoda > Chromadorea > Rhabditida > Anguinidae > Ditylenchus > Ditylenchus weischeri. The sequence continues at coordinate 14,249 of JAMRYI010000260.1, forward strand.
AGTGCTCATTTTGGTATCGAATTAAGGAAGTTTGATTTGCCATTAGCGGAGTTGTAATCTGAAAAAGTATTGTTAAAGTATTGTATTGTCATGTTCACTCAACCAACATCAAACTGCTAACCGTTTCGTATTCGGCCGAGAAATTGAGAAACTGCATTTGCTCCAGAGGCTGATAGAGGACGAAGTTTCGACTGTAGAGTCGCGCGGCCAGGATCAGTTCTTGCGATCGTCCATAGTGCTTCCTTTCGGCGTAGTTGTCATTTGGCGTTGTTCAATGATGTGTAATCTAGTCGTCCGCCTGGTGTTCAGGGCAAATCCATCGAGTCCACTTTTCGCGTCGATTGTCGTCCAAGTAGTTCATAAGCCCTAGGCGGACGCGTCCTTGGTGTATCTCGCTGCCGTAGATGATTAGTGCAATGGATCTAAAATAATCAATAACCACTCGTCCTAGCTAAGAAAAATAAACAACCCGTAGAAGCAATGTCCATTTGGTGTGATATCGATGAATTCTGCCGGCTTCTGTTTCTCCCACGGGTATAGTTTTCGCACCGGCGCTGCCACACTTCCGATTTCTTCGACTGAAACACTGCTTTGTCGCTTTTGCTCGATCTTCTTTGAAAGGCGCTCCACCATTCGTTGGATTTGCCTCATCCGCTTCTTGGCACTGACCTGTTCTTTCTTTTCGGTGGAGGCAAGAAGCTTGGTGGCAGCCCTCAGAAACTGAAACGTATTTGGCAGAACACTGACATCAAGAATGTTAATTTTTTTGGGAAACTCAGTTAAATAATAGTATTGGTTCCATTAGTTGTCCAACCTGTCGTTGATTTCCGCATAGAGCTTGTTCGCTGGTCTAGTCTTGGCACCGAATAACAATTGAAGAACGCGGACGCTTTGTTGATATTGTAGTCGTTGTAGTAATTGGTAGAGCAGTGTGCAGCCAGGACGTCAAAGAGCATCATTGCGTCTATAAAAATAGTTTTAAATAACAGCGATTCCAACGAAATTAAATAAATTACCGTTTCAGGAATGAGTTTTAAGACTCACAGACATTCGTTGTACGGTGCTTCATCCGGTAAAAATTCCAAAGACTCGCTTTTTTCTTGATCCACTGATTGTCAAAATAGGCGCAGAATTCCGTTCCTCCGATGACTTCCAGTTCTTCTCTCAGCTCAACCCAGGTAGTCACTGCGTGTTCTTTTGGCAGCAGCGGCAAAGCCATCGTCATTCTTATCAGCTGGCGGAAGTCTTCATTCGTTTCATATTCCAGTTTGAAGTTGCGTTGCGAAGAATTGCTTTGCTGTAATGGAAGAGACAGCCCGGATTTTCTAAAACAAACTAGTAACAATTTATATGCTGCGAAACTTACGCTCAGTCCAAACGCCTTGATGGCAGCTTGCATCTCGGCTTGCTCATAGTCACAGTGAGATGCTTCAAATGCGGGCACCACTCCAAGTTTTTCCCACTTTGCTTGCAGATGGCGGCGTATGATTTCTCTAGCCGATTCTTCATTAAGCACATAGCGAGAACGATCCATTCTCCCTTGTACTAAAAGCAAACACAATTACTTTGATATAAAATTTAAATTTAAAACATACCAGTCCATGGATAACGTATATTTGAGAAAAGCCTGTCGGACACAAGTCGAAAGTCCCATCTGCCATTAGAAGAGTGCACTGCGCAGCCGCCTTGTAATCATCATCCGAAGCGAACATAATAACTCCTGATTTTTCGTCTGCCATGGACAACCATCTAAAGAAGCCAGTATGAAAGCAGTAATTTATAGAATATTTAACTAACCTTTCCTCGCTTTCCATCACAAAGGCTTGTACGTCTGATCGTAGATTGGAGGAGGAGCAAACGGATTCCTGACTGAGCTAGCGGCCATCTTTCGTTTGCGGTAGTACTGGTTGCGAACTTCATGCCACGCCGGGAACAGAATTGCTATGGAGTCCTCTTCTTTTCCGGTTTGCTTTTAGTCCTTTGCGAGCTGACGCGATTGCTGCTGTCCTCGTTCCCAGGCTTCTTGAGGCTTCATCAGTGGATTGCTTTCGATTTCTTTACGCATCAGCCGGTCGAAGTTTCTTGCTTGTAGCGCATTGAGATTCCATTTAAAGCAGTTGACGTGGTGTACTCCCTTGTTTAGCTTGTAGCGTCCGTCGACGAGCGTCAGAGTTGGCAACGGACTCGGTCTCTCTTTTTGGCTAAAACCATAAACATAAAAAAAGGTTTTAATAATAATGATAAAAACTTACTGGAAGCAGTCGATGCATTGGAAAATTGCGCCGTCTTTCTTCATGTAGAGTCTGTAGAGCTCACCGTCTTTGACTGCCTTCATGTCGTTTCCAAGTTTTGTTTGAAGCGTGCTAAAACCACAGCAATAACGTAGAATGCAAAACAAGCACAATAAGGAATAAGAGAAACTTACATAACAAAAAAACTTACATAACCCAAAAAAGCGCAAATTTAAAAATGAGACAAAAAGGAGCAAATGACTACGCACCTAAAAATGTGTTACAGTCGACTCTCGATGTAACGAACCCCCAAAAACTTCGTTCCCGCCTAGGGTCTGACACTTTTTTTAGCCCGATTTTTGAAGTCTTTGGCCAGTTGTCTTTGGCTGGTTATTTACTTATTTTCAAAAAAGGTGTTCGTTATATCAAGAGGCGCGGGTCTTTTCGGCAAAACTATTGCGATTTTCAGAATCGATTGGTAAAATCGGAATCCTTGCGATGTTTTGGACTAAACCATCCAAAGACAACTGGCCAAAGACTTCAAAAATCAGGCTAAAAAAAGTGTCAGACCCTAGGCGGGAACGAACTTTTTGGGGGTTCGTTATATCGAGAGTAGACTGTATTGTTGTTCAAAGATTGTTTGTATTCGCATCGTCTAGTAACTGCTTGGTTTGTATTCCTTTGTGTAAAGTAGCCATATTCCTTCCGAGCTTTTAAGAAAACCGCGGCCTTCTGAAAATTTGACAGCTTGCTGCTGCTCTGTCCGAATTCCATGATTCAGCAATTCCATGCTTTCCATGCTGCCATCCATTCACTTCTTGTAAATAAGTGTATATATGTATGCGGCTAGCTAGCTTAGTCCCCCTTTCCTCAGCTCCCCCTTCCTTAGTCCCCAGAAGCAGCAGCAGCTATCTAATTTTTTGACATTTTCTCTCCTTCTTCCTTCCTCTTCTTTCGCTTTTGTGTGTCTGCCTTTCCCTTCCTGCTCCAACCACCCAAAAAGAGAGGAGAAAGGCAGCAGTGAGTTAACTAGCATTCTCTGGCTCGGTACCCAACTTTTCTAGGGGCCTTGAGATTGGATAATAAAGACAACCCCCAATCCCCATGGCTCATCAGCTTTCCTGCCTTCCATCTCTTCTCAATAAAGAGGGCAAATCTGGTGATAGTAGTGTCTGCAGTTGCGAGGAGTGCCAGTAGTTTCTGCACCTTTCCTGAAACAGCCAGCCGCTCGCAACCAGACCAATTGGCCAAGTTGAATGGAGTGCCCCCGCCATTCTTTCCTTTTCTCTTTGGCCACCCTCCTCATTTCTGGTCGTTGAGGGCCTGGTTTGTGCTGCGGTTGAAGAGACACACACAGATTAGATTAGTGAGGTGCGGCTGCAGAGAGACAGAACAACATATATACTACTCATCCAATTGGCCAGTGTGCTCCTGCTTTACTATTAGCCGATGAATTGGCGGTGCTGCTGCTGGTGGTGTTGTTGTGGTGTATTACGCCGGCGGTGTGTGTTTGGGAAGACAGGCTGGCGAGTGGAATGTTTTGAGGCGAATCAATGAAATGCTTTTATTCGTTTACTTTAGCCAGCCAGCTAACTACTAGCTGCAGCAGCAGCACTACTATTACTTGCTTGCTGCTAGAGCTTAGGCTAGTGTTTGTGTTGCTGCTGCATCGCGGCACTACTCCACCAGCATGCATTGATTCTTTTTTATGTTTGGAATAGTTTCGTTGCTGATTTTGAACATATGTTGTTAACTGTACCGCGACCGCTTTATCTACTACTTTGTTGGGTCGGCATTTAAAAATTTAGATCTGTTTGTGTTCGTAGACTGCTATTCAGATTATATTGTGAGTACAGTCAAGTGGTTAGCCAGTCGGCTTCTTAGCATAATTACAGTTCCGTTCTGTTCGTTAGCGCTGCCTTTTTGCCCATGACTTCTGTCTCTCTTTTATCAGTCGTTTTTTGTCATTTTGGTGTGGTAAATTTTCTAAACGTTTTCGTTAATTGTAATGCTGGACGAGAAACGAGATTTATAATTGGTATTTTTTTGTCCCTATTCCTTTGATGTTTATGCATTATTGATCAGTTTGAATTAGAACTTCATTGCACAGTCGACTCTCGATTTAACGAAACCACAAAAATTTTGATCTCAGGATCTGACACTTTTTTGACGGCATCTTTTTCGACAAGGATTTTGAAGTCTTTTGCCAGTTGCCTTTACTAGACTAACAAATTGTAGTCTGGAAAATCGCAAGGATTCCGATTTAAAATGTTGCTTTTTTTCAAAAATCGACTGTCAAAATCAGAATACTTGAGGTTTTTTGGACTAGATTAACCAAAGACAATTGGCAAAAGACTGCAAAATCTGGGTCCAAAAAGTGTCGGACCCTAGGCGGGACGAACTTTTGGAGGTTTCGTTAAATCGAGAATCGACTGTATCTGTTCTGTTTCGAGCCGCTGATTGATTTAAAATAAGGCTTAAAATTTTTTAAATATTTTTCTGATATTTTGGTTTTCATATAGGAAATTAAAGAATTTCTAGCCGAATTAAATTGAAACGTCTAAGATGCAGACCACTTAGATTTAGTTTGTTTGCTTAGCATCGTGGAATATTTCGGTATAACAATACGAACCAAGAAAAAACCTGGACGTAAACAGTAAAAATTGTATGTTGGTTTTGCATTTGTTAGTTTTATATTTATCAATTATTATCATTCATCAATTGCTATTTTGATTATTTGGTCCAGTTATTGGCTGAGTTCGGTTATTTTATTCGGTCATTTAGCTACCTCCAAAAATTAAACAATAGAACAACTAAAAGCTAAGCTAATATATCTAACCCTGTGGACCAAACCTACCGTACTTATTCTAATAGAAACCCCGTCTCTAATAGCAACCCCTCCCCTATTTTTTGACTAAGATTTCAGAGTTAGGGTTATTTTGGATTGACAATTTCAAGATTTTTAGAGGATTGAAAAATAGTAACCCGGGGTTTCTAATAAATACGGTAAGCAGTGCTTTTAAACCGTGGTTTATGTTATATAGCGAAGTGTACCTAAAAGTCTTAACTACATTTTTGTAAAATACGGGGTATCCAATAAAAACTGCGCCATTATTTAAATTTTTGCCTTATTACATTTCCTATTAAGTTTCAACCAATCTTTTATTTACAGATGGTCAGGTCTCTATAATTCTCTTTGTTAATTAATAATTTTTATGTTGCTTTTAGCTATAAATTGTTTAAATTGATGGCTGAAACCTGAATTTTTTGGGATTTCACCGGTCCAAAGCCCTTAACAAAATTTTTCAAAAACGGTGCAGTTTTTATTGGATACCCTGTTGTTAGGAGCCATCCGTAAAAAACACAATGTGGAGCAAAAAGTTAAAAAAAAGTCGGTGTAATTTATGACTAGCCCTGCATACAAACCACGTTTTTATCATAAAAATTATTTTAGATAAAAAATAGACTAAAGAGCTAAAATAAACAAGAGCTAGAAAGAAATTTTGGTACCAGTGTATATATTAGGGGTGATTCATCCCACACCACACCCCTCAACCACAAATATACACCACCACCAAACTTGTGGGCAAAGGTGCTCACCACACTTGAGCCACAAGCTGAATATTTGGGAGTACCCGTTTATTGGGGCGATCCAGCTGTCACTTCTAATTTGTAAAAACCCACGAAAAGTTGCTCTTTAAAAGTTTTTGTTTGACAGAAAAAGGGGTAAACACTTGTTTGGTCTGGACTTTTATTTGTTTTGTTGTTAATATAAATTTGATTTGAGGCTTTTTACGTTGAGCCGAATCAATAGCTCTAACAGTGGAGTCAATTGAGTTATTTAGAGCAGTAGTGGTTATCTATTTTAGGTTAGGCACTTGCCACCACTTGTAAATGCCTATTTATGGTTGGGGAAGGGAGGGAGGTGTGACTTTAGACCATAGTACACACACACCCACTCAGCTAACATGTTCCTCTTTTGCTTTTTGATGTCATACTAGTGAAGCACAATAGACTTGGTGATCAGGATCAACCAAATTATTTGGTTAATTTTATTAGGGACAGCGCATGGATCTGTACTTTATTACAATTTTTACCTGAGATCCTTTATCTTTTTAATTTTTAAAATTTTAAGTAAATTTCTTTGATTTCAAAATTTTAATAAGACTTGGATAGAATGGCACTTTTTGCCAAAAATGCTAAAAATATATTTTTTGACCAAAACTTACTTTATTACAAAAATTGACTTTTTCCATGGAGATTTATGGTAAAAGGGCATGTAGGGTTGCTGGATACTCTGTTTTTTAGGGTTATACTTAATTTTGGCCGTAAAATACTAAAAATAAATTTTGAATTTGACCGTAGATTTGCTGATCTATACTCACTCAAAATCATGTCTTAACCACTTTTTCAGATGTTTCGGGGCCTGAAACACACTGAAAACATTTTTTGAGGGTGCCTACGACTTTTTAAAAAATTTCTAATCAAAATTCGACTTTTCGTATTGAGAAACCAATGGTCACAAAATTTGTCAAAAAAAAAATTCCCAAAAAGGTCGTTTTTTACCCTCAAAACATTTTTCAGCATGTTTCAAGCCCAAAAACATCTGAAAAAGTGGTTAAGACATGATTTTGAGCGAGTATAGACCAGCAAATCTACAGCCAAAATTCAGAATTCTACAACTGAAATTAAATACCCTTTCTTTCGTTTGAATGCTATCTATTTTTTGGATATCCTATGTCTTACGTGATCTAAAGTGTTCTACCAAATTTTGGGTCACCGTGGAAATCAAGGGGTTGGCCTTGTAAACATACCCTATTTCCTCTAATAAGGCCCCATGGTAGTTTATTATGCAATCACGCACTTCAATTCTTTGCCCAGATACCACTAATCAATTTGCAGGCAAGACAACTAGCCATCCATACAAGCCAGGCAACACAAGTATTCAGGCTGTTATTTTGGAGCTGCATTAGGGTTGGTGTAGGTAGACATACACACTCACACACTATTGATTGCTGCTACTGGCAAGAGGAGAATAACAACAACAACAAAGACAGGCCAGTCAATCGACAGCACTATTACTAGTACCACTAGCCATGCTGCTGTTGGTGTGGTTGACCACTTGAGTGAGAACAATTGCTTAATGATTGCCCTTTTTTGCTATTCCTGCTGTTCCTTGACTCCTCCAAGTAGTGCGCCACCTGCAACACTACTCAATTGAGGAGTTGTTTGTATTGCTGCTGCAATAGGTGCACAGATCACCCTTCTCTTATATGCTCCTCCACACTTCGGGCAGCTGATCAATAACAAATTATTGGTTTTTTTGAGAAGTATTTTATTGCTTTGTCTTGCAACCCGACCTTGTATTTATTATTATTGGCTGGCTTGCGCAACTGAGATTTCATTGCAGGTACGTAATTTTTTTACAAATTTGAGCATATTGAACTACAACATGCACAAATATATTTTCGTTAAAATTGCGATACGGAAATGGGGGCTTTATTGTATTTGCCGGTTTGATACGCATGCATGGAAATACGACAGTTCGTACCAGTTTTTACCGATCTTTCTTAATATATAAAAGTTCCAAGTCTTGGTCAAATAAATTCTGAGACGGCTTAGTAGGCGAAATTTCCTCAGCAATTCGAATCATAAAGCACTTTTAAAATATGACCATAAATTTAGCAGCCATCTATCAAAATGTCTTTAGCCCAAATTATGGTCGTATCTCAGCAATCGAGAATTTAAAAAATCTGCTTTATAATTTGGATTTCTCGTGAAATTTCGCCTATCGGGACTTCTCAGAACATAATTTTACAAAAAAGCACAAAAATCCTGGAAAAACTGTCCTCTTTATTTGCACCAAGATTATACGTATAAAGCAGAGATAGAAATGAAAATTTTCAGAAAAATACATTTTGCAAAAACGCATATTTTGACTATTTTAGAAGTCAAAAGGTAATTGCCATTTTCAAGCAAAAAATAGATTTTGACAAAAAAAATTAGGGTAGTGAAAAAAGTAGAAATCTTTTTAAAAATTGCCGTTTCCATGCCTAGATGACGTTAAATTGAGTGTGGACTGTATAGTAAAGCGTAAAAAGTCGTAATTTTTTTTGATCTATCAAAAATATCTGAAGGCTGTGACCACTAATGTTAAGTAATTACCGCATTTCCTCTATTGACTCCCCTTCCCCAAAGTGGGACTTTTGCATTTTATGTCATTGCCTATCGACCCACTTTTAAATAGACTCTTGAGCATGTAACATACCAAAATGTAGCTTAGATTCCCAGCTACATTTTGTCATGTTACATGCTCAAGAGTCTATTTAAAAGTGGGTCGATAGGCAATGGCATAAAATGCAAAAGTCCTACTGTGGGAAGGAGTTAATAGAGGAAATACGGTATATTATGCTCTAACTACCTGATCAAAACACTTCAAATCGTCCTCAGTGCTTGTTTACTAGTTAATGTTCTTGTGGTGGTGGTTTTTTCGCAGCCACCCTCACCTCTCATAAAATAATCGACCCACCCTCCCGCTGGGAGTGGTGTAACAATAACAGCTACTGCTGCTGCTGCAAACAGGTTCCCATCTTCCCATCCCAAACATGGACGGTTTCTTATCTAGAACTCTGGCTGTTCAATCCTGCCCCATCGCTGAGTTTGCTTATCCACACACCCCTATGTGTGTGATTTTCTCAAAACGCTTTCTCTAGCTTAATCATATTGATTGTGCACTTTCTGTGGTTTAAAACACTGAACGTTCGACAACTACTGCATCCTCAAAATGAGCTTGTAGCAATACGCCCAGAAGTTTGAATCTATGAAATTCTTTTTCTACAAAGCAACTAACCTTACTGAATTAAAAAATTTAAATTTAAACTTAAATTTAAAAAATGTCATGGTTGTGTACAAACCTCATTTTTTTTAAATACTAGGAGTGTGATTGGTATTTACCCGGGTAAAATCTAGATTTTAGCTGTCCCTATTTAAAACGGGCAAAATGTTTACTAAGGATTTTATAAAAATGCTATTTTTTACAAAATTTTTGTTTGCATTTGGTTTTTCTCAAAGCGAATTCAAAAGTCAGAAAGTGTTTTTGTTTCAGCAAAATGGTTTTAATGTGCGTTCCTGCACTTTTTTTATCGTTTTAAGCGCTACTTTTTCTCTGTATGCTGGCGCTAGCAATGAATAAAAAAATTTTGAAGAAAAATGTGACTACGGAAATTTGAAGACTTTACCCGACTTTCGTGTAAATACCGGCTAAATACCCGGGTAAATGGATAATAGATAAAGGCTCAAATTGAATTGCGCCCTCAAAAGTCTGAATTTCACCTGTAAATTTTTTTTTGATATTTTTCTTTACAGGGTGTCCCATTATAAACGCCCGATTGAATTTTGGTTATAACTTTTTTTTAATTCCCGCCTTTTGGCGAGATTTTTGTTTTTATTCGAAAGAGCAGCTCCTAGGCAAGAGAATGACATCACATTTTTATTGTTGACATGTTTATATTGTTAAGAATAAAATAAAAAATGTGTATTTTCAGATGTCATACTCGCAACGATCCCAGTGCGTCGAATGGTTCATCCAAGAAGGCAAGAGCGTCACAAGCTTTCAGAAAAGATATCGGCGAGAATTGAGGAGAGATGCGACAACGTCGGATGCCAAGAGAATCAAGCAATGGTACATCAAGTTCCAAGAAGGCGACATTTTCATGAAAGAAGAACGGCCCGACGATTCCTCCCAATACCTGAAGTCTTGTCTGTTGACGACGCCGTGCTGATGCTGATCTCCCCAATTCTCGCCGATATCTTTTCTGAAGGCTTCTGACGCTCTTGCCTTCTTGGATGAACCATTCGGCGCACTGGGATCGTTGCTGAGGCGAGTATGACATCTGAAAATACACATTTTTTAAATGAAAAATTCTTAACAATATAAACATGTCAACAATTAAAATGAGGTGTCATTCTCTTGCCTAGGAGCTGCTCTTTCGAGTAAAAACAAAAATCTCGCCAAAAGGCGGGAATTAAAAAAAGTTATGGCCAAAATTTAATCGGGCGTTTATAATGGGACACCCTGTAATTTTTAAATTTAAAAAATTGCAACGAAATTCAAAGAAAAAAAGCAAAATCGAAATTTACTGTTGCAATTCAGACTTTTGAGGGCACACTTCAGTTGCAGCTAATAGATAACTAATAATAATAAATAATTTACCCAAAAAGATTTTACCTGGGTAAATTCACAACACCAGAAAATACAGTCGAAGCGCGGACTAACGAAGTCACAGATTAACGTCAGATCGGATTAACGTTACCTCAGACTCGTGTCGTTAACCCGAGCGTCGACTGTATATGGATGTGGAAAGTAATAAAAATATTTTTCTCAACCGGCTACTTACCGAAAATGGCAAAAGCACCGATAAAATCCAAATTTTTGTGACTTTTAAACTAGACTGACCTATCATAAGTGGTAAAAAATCGAAAATGGATATGAAAGAGTGTTGGACCCCAGGCGAGAACAATCTTTTGGAGGTGCCGTTATATTGAGAGTCCCAAATAGTTATGTACAAATATGCAAACTCTTGCAGACATTTAATTTTCAGGTGTTCCAAGCAAAATCTTGGAGCAGTGTGCAAGTGTGTTACCAGAACAGCTTTTCTTGAACACACTTTTGTGGCTGGATCACCAGCTTGTTCACTTGTGTTGAGCTGTTGTATTGGCCCTTTATTGTGTAGTTGATTATTTGTTGATCACTGTCTCCACCCAGCGGCTTCGTCAAGACGGGCCGGTAAGTTCAACTACGGCTAAAGTTCCCTTTATGCACTCCTCCCAAAAGTGTGTTTTGACCACTTTTTCGAGCTTTCCAGGCTGTAATTAGTCTAGAAACCATGTTTTTAGGTGGGGGTCTAATTTTTGAAAAAAAAAAGTTTTGACGGGAAAATTCGACTTTTCGACCAAAATTTTCATTATTTTTATTTTTGCATATTTTTTACCCCACCCGAAAAAGGACCTTTTTTTTATTTTCTGGGGTATGAACCAACCCCAAAGAACGCAATTTTTGCCTGCAGACCTGTTGTTAAAAATATCGGAAATAAAATTACAGAAATTCAAAGAACAAAAAACATGCAAAAATAAAAAAAATGAAAATTTCGGTCAAAAAGTCGAATTTTCATGTCAAAACTTTTTTTCAAAAATTATACCCCCACCCAAAAAACATGTTTTCTAGAGTAATTACAGCCTAAAAACCTCGAAAAAGTGGTTAAAACACACTTTTGGGAGGAGTGCATAAAAGGAACTCCTGCCTCAACTACACCACAACCTATTCTAAAATTATTTGAATTGTAGACTCAGCGCCACGACGGCCCCCATGGCCTGTTGTCTGAGCGAGGAGGCTCGCGAACAAAAGCGCATCAACCAGGAGATTGAGAAGCAGTTACAGAGGGACAAGAGGAATGCCCGTCGTGAGCTCAAGTTACTGCTGCTAGGTAAGATTCTATACATGTTTAAAATTAGATAGACATATGTTTTTGCAGGAACGGGTGAGTCAGGCAAATCCACATTCATCAAGCAAATGCGCATCATCCACGGCAATGGCTACTCCGAAGAAGACAAACGTCAGCACATCCGCCTGGTCTATCAGAATGTGTTTATGGCCATGCAGTCCATGATTCGGGCTATGGAAACACTCGATATCCCCTATGGAGATGTCACTTCTGAGGTTTGTTGAGTTGAAATATTCGGCCTTTATGCTAAATATTTTCTAAAAAAGTCAGGGTCAAAGGGTACACCAATTTCAGCTTTCTAACGATTTATCAAATTTAAGGCTCACACGCATTCTAACATAAAACATTCTGACACAAACTCATTCTGGCAAAATTTTAAATTACTAAATGATTTCAAGAAGGCAATACTTTTTTGTAAGAATTTTTTTGCTTTTTTCTCTTTAACACGAAAAAGGCTGAATGTGCCAAACTATGGGTGATATCCAAGTGCAACAAATGGATTCTCAACCATTGGGAGATTCAGAAATAGGGGAGACTCACACAAAGACTATTCAAATAATGGGAGATTAACACAAAATCCGTTCAAAAAAGGATGTTCGCACAATGACAATTTGAGTTATATCTATTAGATATACCCTTTTTTAAGGATTCGCTCACAATGCGACATTCCCCCACCATGCCCCCACATTTCTATACGAGTATATGGCCCGTCCACAAAAATCACGAATAAAGGAATAAGGAATTTCCCTCTGTTTGAAAACGACGTTATTTGAATCTACCATTTGTTGAACGGATATTGTGTGAGTCTCCTATTTTACCCCATGCTATTCCAAACGTTTCAAATCACAATAAACGACCTCAAATTACTATAAAACATCTAAATCTCAAGCCATCTAACATCTCCTATCTCAAACCATCTAAAACCATCTGAAACCATGTTAAAGCATTAAAAACATCACAAACCACATCAAATCTCACTGAACACCATTAAAACATACCAACATTCCCAAAAATGTAAGCTGTCCTTAAGGACCATAGCCGTTGCCGGCAATGAGAATTTCACACGTTTGCATGAGTGCGGGACACTATTTTTACTCCGAAAATGTTCAACATTATTTTTCAGTGAACTAATAATGAAATGATCAAAAAACACAGCCGGCACTTGAATTCAACCCAATAACAACGTTGACAAGCCGCCGTCGCTTTACCACTTCAGTGCCAAGTAACTTTAGTACGCCCCCTATTTTAGTCTAAGTAACTTTGTTTCTAAAACACTTAGAAATTTTTGCACTGGGGAGGGTGAGATCCTGTATCATGATTTTTGTCACTTTTGACACCTACGTAAAAAAAAGTTTTTAACGAAAGTGGCCAATCACCCGTATATAAGCTTTTCACAACAAATGCAACATTATAGCGCAAAAATATTTGGTTTGTGTAAACGGCTTACAGTTCACAGTTTGTGCATTTGAAGAGTGTATTTTGATTTGATCTAAATTTTTAGTTTAGCTTATCGATTCCTTTTATTAATTTTTATGTTTTTAGGACAAAGCAAACGTGGTAAGAGCCATCGACTACGAGAATATTTCCTCGTTTGAAGAGCCCTACGTGACTTATATAGCTGATCTGTGGCAAGACCCTGGTATCCAAGAGGCCTATGACCGTCGAAGGGAGTACCAATTGACGGACAGCACCAAATAGTAGGCTTATTAAGGCAATAATATAGTTAAATGGTCACTTTACAGCTACTTGAATGATGTCAAAAGACTGTCTCAACCCAACTACTTGCCCTCAGAACAGGATATTCTACGTGTTCGAGTACCTACCACTGGAATCATTGAATATCCATTTGATTTGGAACAAATCGTCTTTAGGTTTGTCTTTTAACTTATTCTGCTCGGAAGGGCTGCAGAATATTTCACCCTAAAAGGATTCCGATTGAGCTGTAAATCAGATTTACACATTCTGACTACTCCATCTTGCATAACATAGTCAATTTACTACATGGTTTTTTAGCGAACAGACAGAAAAGTAAATTCAGGGACTCTAGAAATATCGCGCTAAAAATTGTTTTGGTCTTGTGGATTTTCCAGAACTGTTAAACTTCCATGGGTGACACTTTTAAAAGTTCGATCCCCTAGCTGGGTCCGACACTTTTTTTACTCATACCATAAAAAAAGGTATTGGACCTAGCTGGTGATCGAACTTCCAGAGGGCCGAGATTCGACTTGAATTGATATCCACAAATTTATTCAATTTCCCGTCTGGGGATTTGGTGGCCTATTGATAAGCTGATTCCCTGCGGATCCAAAGGGAGTGGCATCAAATATCTCCTCAATTGATTAAGGCAATTTAGTATTATTTTTACACGTTTCCCTAGTCTCCTGATACTATTGTTCCTGTCTACTCGCCAAAAATATTAGAACTTTATTATGTAAATCGACTATGCTTTACAAGATAGCGTAATCATAATTTGGGAGTCGAAATTTACAGTTCCCCAAGTAACCCCAAGCAATATTACAGTTATCTTTAAATTATTATTGGTTATTTCAGGATGGTGGACGTGGGAGGGCAGAGATCGGAGCGCAGGAAATGGATCCATTGCTTTGAGAATGTGACTTCCATTATGTTTCTGGTTGCCCTTTCCGAATACGACCAGGTCTTGGTAGAATGTGACAATGAGGTAGGTGGTCTACCCTTTAGTTGTCATTAAGCAAATTTATCTATACTCGTTTTCAGAACCGCATGGAAGAATCCAAAGCGCTGTTTCGGACGATCATCACATATCCCTGGTTCACAAACTCCTCGGTGATTCTGTTCCTCAACAAAAGGACCTGCTGGCGGAAAAGATTCTATACTCTCACTTATCCGATTATTTTCCAGAATACGATGGTGAGTTTTTCTTCAATAGCTGTATGAGTCAAATCTTAAATTTGCTGCAGGTCCACCCAGGGATGAAGTAGCAGCGCGAGAGTTCATTCTCAAGATGTTTGTGGATCTAAATCCAGATTCCGAGAAGATCATCTACTCACATTTCACTTGTGCCACAGGTAGTACACTTTTTTATCCTTGGGTTCATTTCAAAGGAAGAAGTCGTTATAATTCAATCCAGTCCTCCTGTTGATTTTACTATCAAAAATTGATTGGGTGGGGGCATATATCATAATTTAGTCCTCTAAAGTACAATTTCCTATAGATTTCCAAATTTTATCCTCCAGTAAATGAAAACACACTGAATCGCAATAGTGGGGCAATATTTACCCCACCAGCCTCTGCAGCCATTAATACGGTGTATAAAGAGAACAGCAGAAAGAGGGCCGGTGAAAATAAGGTGGAAGAGCTGACTGTGTTTTCAGATGCCATATTTTAGATGTTGTTTTTTTATAAATTTTTAGAACAAAACGTTATTACGAATTATTTGTCAGGACAAATAATTATTTCTCCAGGACACTACATTTTAAGTTTCGAATTAACTACAAGTTTCCATTCAGCGAAGTCGACTTATTATCTAAATACAGTTCACACTTGATTTTATATGCGGTATTGATTTTGAAAAGTTTGGTTGATTTTAAAGTTGGTTTTTTTGGTTGGTTTCTCCACATTTTAATTACTTTTTTGTCGAATGAAAAAACAAAGAGGGTTACCTTTAGGGTTGTCGGATACTCGAAAATATCGGATTCGGATATCCGATCCGTATCCGAAATTTTCGTATATTTAATCCGGTATCCGATATCCGGGAAAATCCCGGATAATATCTGAAATTATCCGAAATCGGATATCCGATTCGGCGACCCTAGTTATATTCCCACCAAACAACCAAAAAAATTGTGTCATCTAGTATTTTTAGGTGTTCTTTATGATCGAACCTAAAAATAAACTTCCTTGGTTTCAGATACAGAAAACATCCGCTTTGTATTCGCCGCCGTCAAAGACACCATTCTGCAGCACAACCTAAGGGTAATAATAGTATAACTTTTCAAGTTAAAACTGAATGAATTTTAATTGCAGGAATACAATTTGGTGTGATTGCCTCATCCCCATTCAACTACTACTCCATAGCTCTACTACTACTGCATAATAATGATGATAATACTCTATTCTGCCCTTGTGCTGGCTTGGCTGCTTAACCCTCATACAGCAAGCTACTACCACCACTGTATTGCTTGCCCCTTCACCTAGTCAATTCTACAGCAACTCGATTCAAGTCTTTAACTGATGACCCCCTCCCTTGTTGACGTGTAAAAAAAGAGTTTAATATAGCATAAAAGTCCTCTCTAAAACAGTGTACCTCACCCATTTTTTCAAAGAGCGTTTCACTCACTAGAGCCATCGATTTGCGACCGCCTAAAGAGCTTAAATATTTAATTGAAAGTTTATACTATTTTTTTATTTTTAAGTATCGGTATTGTGAACCTACGTTCTTTAAAAATCATTTAAAAATATATTAGTTCACTGTAGTTGGGTAATATAACGGCGACCGGACATTTTGTATAATTTTGAATGAAATTCGGGCGAAAACAACCGAATTTCATTCAAAATTATACAAAATTACAGTCCAATCAATTCGTAGAAATTGCAAATTTAACAAAATGTCCGGCACAAATTTAACAAAATGTCCCAATATAACCACTAGTCTCACGGCTTTTCAAATTGTCCGAAAAGGTGCATTTTGGATTTTTAGACGTGTTTACATGGCGCAGTGGTTGAGCTTTTCGTCACATAAACATTACATAGGAAAAAGGGCTGTTTTATTGGATACCGCCGATTTTTCAATTTTTATAGGAATTATTATTATTACCCCATTCGACGTGAATTCGAAAAATAGACATAGGTCATAAACATCCTTTGTTTCGAAAATTTGAGTCAAATATAGGGCAAAAGTAACATGAAACTTAATTTTGATGATGCGGAGGTTTGCATTTTCACCAATTATTTTTAGACCAAAATGTAGCCCTTGGATCTTCTCTACAAAGTTGGAGGAGATTTTTACGAGGTTGAGCACCAGTGAAAACTGGAACTTGAACTCATTTTCTATTCAAAGTTCAGGAGTTTTTCATTTACCGCAAAAATTTGTTTCAATTTCAAAATGCACCTTTTTAAACAATTTGAAAACCCGTGAGTCTTAACGGCAAAACTATTGTTCGACTTATAAAATCGGAATTATTGAGTTGTCTGAAACTAGACTGACGAGTCACTATGGTGTCGAATCGAGCGCTCGAATGCTCGACAATCTTCGGATCACATTATACAAAATATTTTAAAAATTAAGGTAAAGAAAGTCGTCCGACCTTAGGCGGGATCAAACTTGAGGATGGTTCACTAGATCGAGCCTTGAATTTATGCCCCAAGCCATCAATTTTTAATGGCTACCAGACAGTTGTCGCGCGACATTTTGGTAGCCATTTTTTAACAACTTAAAACCATCTTAAAAATTTGGACGTTTAATGACATACCGTATTTACAGTGTTAAACGGCCCGGGTCGTTTATTTATCAACCCCTTGAAAAAAAAGTCGATTTAGAGAATTAGGGAGAAAGAATATCGGTTCTGGGCTGAGATAGAGGTCTTATAGGAGGCCATTTGTTAGAGAGGGGCGGATTAAAACAGTAAGTACGGTATCCTATAAACATACTCTACTTTAAAGTTTTCAAAAACGTTAAAAAAATTAATTGAGTAAGGTACATTGCAGTAGAGTGACCGATTTAGAGCATTCGATATGTATTATTTCCTTAGATTATTATATCAGATTCTGTTAGTAGGAAATGTATGTTATCCCTTCCCCTTTTTAATCCAATTCTAAGTACTATGTAGTAGATGGTGGAAGTATGTATGAGTGTGTGTGTAGCTGTTTCTGAAGGTGAGAAATGACTTTTCTCTCTCTACTTTTATTCACCGATAATTATCGTTTGATCGATTTTTTGTTGGAGCACTCGTTTTGTTCACAAGTCAACGTTGTCATGGTTTTCTCTTTTGTTTGCTGCCATTCTCTCGCTAATATATACTATACTAATAATATGATGATGATTTGTTTGGTTATTCCATTGATTGATTTTCTGCAAAAAATAAAATGAAATTTAAAAATTGTTCTTTTGTCCAAAATTAAACAAAAACCATCATTTAAAACTACTTTTGCAACTACTTTGTTTGATTCAAAACGGACAATGTGATGCAGATAGTACACGTAAACAAGAAATCGATAAACAAGCTATTTAAGGGGGGACTTTATATTTTTATATGCGACTGTTCTTATCCCGCTAGGTACACACCATATTTATCTTTTGTTGAGTTCACTGACATCTAGGTCCAAAAACTCTCGAGCAATCGATTGCATCCATTTCCAGCACTACTTGACTGTCAGGAAATGCCCTAATTTCGTGATCTCAAGCGAATGACCATAAAAATGAAAAGAAATCAGCCAAAGTGTTGCGTATAGTCGAACCTCGATATAATGAAACCTTCGATATAATGAAACTCTCGGCTCAGTTTCGTTGGATTGACTAAAACATAATAAAGTATACCTTCGATATAACGAAACTCTTGATATAACGAACATTTTTTAAAAGTCTGCAGAGAAGAGAGTACAGTCGCCTCTCGATTTAGTGTAGGCCCGTGGGAATTGGGAAAATATACACTAAATCGAGAGTTTTTCCAGTCAATGATACACTAAATCGACCCAAAACTTAATAATACGAAAAAAAATTATTCAAGAAACAATAACATAGGTACTACAGTGAACTATCGCTATAGTGCGACTCTCGATATTGTGTGCTTTTTCTCCGTTCCTGACCGGAAGCGTACTCTCGACATAGTGTGACTGTCATATTTTTCATTACAATAAAGTTATCATATGGTTTGGTATACAGTCAACTTTTGCTATAGATTCAACTCTTGCTCTGCAGTCAACTCTCGCTATACAGTCAACCCTCGCTGTGCAGTCAACTCTTGCTAAGCGACCGCACTATATCGAGATATTTGATTGGCTAAAGTAATTACAGGTCGCTTTTTGCAGTATTCAGTGATTAATCTATAAAAAACAAATACATGTACATTTTAGAAACAGCAATTTTAACCAAATTACAAAAAATACACTAAATCGAGAGTTGTTTTCTTTGTCGGGACCGAAAAAAATATACACTGAATCGAGAGTCACACTAAATCGAGAGGTGACTTTTAAATAAAGTGTCCATTAATACATGAAAGAAGTGAAAGCTCACTATCCTCCAGGGTTGGCAATATTTGGCTATAGGAGCCACATGTGGCAATACGAAGCCTCATCCTCTCACTTTGCTGCTCTGGGCATGAATAATCACTTAATTTTCACAGATTCTTATTATTTGTATTTAGTATTTACTCTATTTATTCTAAGTTAGTATTAACTCTACGTGCCGACCCAAGGCGCCTTTTTTCCGATCTACCTCTTATTAGAGAGGAGTGGTGCGCTTTTATTTTAATTGAATTTTCATGCGGGCGCTTATTAGAGAGGGGCAGCAATAATAGGAAATACGGTGTTGATGGTACGTTTACTCAAAGGCTGAAAATGAGAACAAAAAAAGATACCTGAGGCCAGATAGAAAGATGTGTCTTACTTGAACATTATTAGGCAATTGTTGTAAAACCTCGATATAAAGAACCTTTTATATAGTTTTGGTTAAAAACCACGATACAACGAACCCTCGATATAACGAATATTTTCCATCCCCCAGAGGGTTCGTTATATCGAGGTTTGACTGTACTTACTTTTATATCGCCTGAACCTCTACATATTTTTTCATTTCTCAACGTGTTTAGTAAATTTTTAGAAGAATGTGAAGATGGTGAAGAAGCCAATAGAGAAGTCTGCTACACTCTAATCGCTCAACAAATGCCGTAAGTATCTGTAAGTTTTTCTCTTTTTTAGAGTCCTTCTTCGCACTAGTTGTTTCTGCCACAAACTGCGAAACATACTAAAGGTGTCTTTGCGCAACAATTTGATGACCCATTCAGCGTTTAAAGCAAGTCTCTTCTTTGCAGGCTTAGTGTATATTTTAGAGCATAAAGAAGTTGATTCTTAAAATCCGTCGATCTTCACTCATAACAGGAGTTCTGAACTCTTCACTCAGTGGAAATGTAAAAAAGCGCATTGTATATCCTTTTCCGTCTCGCTGGGTTGGCTGGATACCTGCTATTGGAAATTTTCTTGAAATATATCTTCAGGCAAGTCATTAAGCAAAAAGTTTCCTCTAAATTCCTTAATTTTTTGTCTCTAGGTCATGCAAATTGCGCGAATCACTTATTCGCAATGAGCCCTGATCTAAGCCAGCGAGCGTATCTAACTGGAGTACACAAAGTTCTTTTGCCTTTTTACGAAGTTTTGACAAATATGCAAGCTGAGAAAAACGTTATAATCTCTCGGTGCTTTCCTTCATACAATTATCTGCACTCTGTGCTAAACTCTGAATTGGTAACTATTTTAGCTGGGCAAGTTAGCCATTTATCTTAATTTTTTAAAGCTTCAAATAGTGACCCGGAAATTAGGAACTTATGTGCTGCCCTCAAGAGCCTGCTTTCTTCGCGATTCGACAACATGTGGAATAAGGGAAGCCAAAACTTTGATGGAATCTTTACGGCTTCTACTTTTACGTTACGACCACATAGGTGCATGGTTGGATAGGACCATCTGAGTGCATGGTTGGATAGGACTACGATGTGTGTATGGTTGGGTAGGACAAAATGTGTGTAGCCACGATTCTAAGCTTTTTTCAGAGAAAAATACGATATAATTAGGACCCTAGTACAGTACTAGTCATGTTTATTTATTTTTATCCTTTTATCAGGGCAATTTTAAAAAGCTAAAATTCATTGATACACCCTGTATATCCGATAATGAGCTTACTTAGCTTGCTAGCTACATTTTTGAAACAAATGTCTTATTTTTGTGCTCAAAATCTTATTTTTTTCAAAATTTGCCTTATTTTCGAAATTTCCATCTGCGAGGCCTGCTGTATATGCATTTTTAATCAAGAGTCTTGCTCGGACTCATGCTGTAAGTTAGTCCATCCGCGCATCTCTAACCCTTCAATCCTCCTGCGCTGCCCTCGGGGGCGCAGGGGTTAAGATGTTCAATTTCAATAAAATGTCCGACGGAATAATTTACAATGGAAAAATGTCCAACTGAAAAAAATGGTCCAACAGAAAAATCTAATTCCTCACCTGGAGGGTATCCAATCCACCTGTAGGGTACTATAGTCAACTTGAGCGTACTTAAACCATCCGTAAAGGTGCTCAATTCACCTGGATACTTTCTAAACCATCCTTAAGGTATCTAATTCACCTAAATGGTACCCTAACATTGCTCAAGAGAAGTGTTGGGAACTCTTCCTCGTCTTTCGTCCTCGTACTACGAGGCACGAGGACGAAGTACGAGGTTCAAAAATTATTGGGTTGAACCATAAGTAATATCGTTTTTTTACGGGTTTTCATGTAACATGTTTTAATTATTTTTTAAATTATTATATACTACTTGGTAGCCCCCCCCCCAGAGGGTATAAGTGCTCAAAAAAAAGAGGTTTACCAATGGGCACTTTAGGGGGATACATTCATCGCTTTAACTGGTCAAAAGTTTTACTCAGAATTTGGCACTTGGACAACATCTTAGTGCTATCTTGTAGCGTACTTCAAAAGCTACAAGTCCTATTTCACAGAATTTTTTTGAAAATAAGGGTGTTGAGATATGGCCTTTTGAAAAAAAAACAATTTCTTGAAAAATGACCGAAATCTAGTTTTCCAATTTTTCGGATTTGGTAATTTTTTCCAAAGAAATTGTTTTCAAAAGACCATATCTCAACACCTTATTCAAAAATTATTCTGAACAAATAGATCTTGTAACTTTTTGAGTACCTAAAATAACATAGATATTGCCAAAGTGCCAAATTGTGACGTCACTTTGACCAGTGCGATAATTTTCCTAAAAGTGCCATTGAAGTAAGCCTCATTTCTTTGAGCACTTATACCTCTATTTATAATTAATAAACAAATGATGGCTTAATAGAAAGGCCAAGAAAAGGGCTATTCAAATAGTGTATGACGTTTTAAAAAATGATCGTAACAAGTTACATAAAAACCATTTAAAAAAACGACATTACTTATGGTTCAATCCAATAGAAAGACGAAGGGGCAAGGACGAGGACGGAAGACGAAGGATAAAGAAGACTCGTCATAACTCATACTTTCTTCATTCAAACTTTTTTTTAACTCATGTCACGGAAAATTCTTTTATTTTAACTTTATTTGAGCATCAGTTTTGATTGTCTTACTCAATCATTTGTTGGAACTAATGCTGTTAGAGCCCCCTGCAGGTCATTGTTTATCAAAACACATGTTTGTGATGATTTTTTCGCAGAAAAACGACAGAATTTGAATAACTAAGCTAAAGCTTTTGATAAAGTGCGTTAAAAAAGTTTTTTCATCTGGTTTTAGCAGCGAAAACATAGTAAAATACACCAATATTCAAAGATCTTACTCCAGGCCAGATTTTTTTCAATACAGTCAAACCTCGATTTAACGAACCCTTTGGGGGCCAAATCGAGAGTAAGCTTTACCTTATTTAAGATAAAACCAGCCAAATCAAGCCCAGGGGTTCGTTAAATCGGAGGTTTTGATTTCCAAAGTGTGGAAATCGAAAATAGACGGGCAGTCTCTAATAAACGGGCACCCCCCAGGGAGAGGTTTGAAAAAAAGACGGGCATGACCGCCTATTAGAATAAATACTGTACTCTTCTTGCTTTTTTGTACAAAGCACGAGAAAAGTACAAGTAAAAATACAAAAGACGAGAAAAAGACCAGGACGAAGACGAGTACGAGAAGTTAAAAAAAAGTCGGTGTTTTTATGCGTTTTCTGAAATCTCTATGACACAAAATTACATTTTGATTGTTGTCTTAGGACCAACCAGCACTGAGATACGGGTAGGTTCAAGTTTTAAAACCTAGAAAGGGCTCAAAATAAGGCAAAACAGTAGTTTTTAAGGTTTCACAACCTACCCGTATCTCAGTGCTGGTTGGTCCTAAGACAACAATCTCCTATATAGTATTAGAGATGTTTTGTTTGTCTGCGGACAATTGATGTTTTGGGTTAGTTTGACATGTTTTTGTTTGGTTTTTTTGTCGATTTTTTTAAATTGAAGCTTGGAATCTCAGGAGTAGAATGGCTGTTGTGAATTTTGGTTTTGAGATTTTTTTTGTTTTTAATTTTTGGGTTTTAAAGAGCAAATTGTCGTTTTTTTTGTTCAAGAGTCGAAATCTTAAAACTGTTATCAGTGCATTTCAAACGTGCCACGCTTAAAACGTAGCGCAGAATCTCAGCTTTCTTTTAAAAAAAAGATCGGTTCGATACGAGGACCGGAACCCGGGGGTATTTGCGATTTTATGGAGGTGGTTATTTAGAAGAAATTCGAAATTTGGCACTTTATTTTGAATTTAAATTTTTATTGTTTTTGTCTCAAGAGGAAAGTTGTATTTTTTGTCTTTGGTTAAATCAAGGTCAGATCTTGACACTATTTTAATAGTGTCAACTTTCTGTCAAGATATTTGTTTTTCAAGTTTTATGTAGTTCTGAGATGTAAAGTTTCACTAAGACCATGTCAGCTCTCATTTTTTATTCAGAACACTTAGCTATCCAACGTTCTGATCTTTTGAAAAAATGCGATTGTGAAAAATTATATGTGACTTTTTCAGCTGAATATAAATCTCTCAAATGGCTCAAATCGCTCTGACCGAATCAACGGTTATGGAAGCTTGGAAACCTGAAAAGGCTGCACCTCTTTATCGCAAGTATGTTTTTTAGTATTCAATTTAATTTTTTCTACTGATTTTTCAGATCTATCGTGCTTGAAGTCATCGGCAAATCCAGCGTTGTCCTTACGAAAAATTCTGCATATCAACATGTTTTCCTTTCCAGTGGCAAGAAGTTCTACCGCTTGATTGTTTGGAAAGAAAAACTGGATGAGGCAGCGGAAAAGCTGAAACTCCAATCGGTAAATTTTATTTTTAGTCAATTCTGATTCGATTATGTTCGAGAATTTTCTTCAGGTTGTTCGTCTCTCTGGAATCAAAGTGGAGGTCTTCTTCACCAAAGACAAGGATGTGGTGCCTACCGAACTTCACAATTCCTTGCAATTTGTCTGCATTTCCGATACTAGGATAACGGTGTTGTTCAGAAAGCCTATGGTGGATTATCCCGATAAGAATCCTTTTCCGCCTTTCTGGAAGCTCATCAATGAAATTTGTGTCGGTGATTCTGAGATTGGTAATGTCGCTTTAAATCGAATTTATTGTGAGTAAGTAATGTGTTAATTTAGCGATGCGTGCTCTTCTTCTCGATAAGCCAGTTCAGAAATCGATTTCTTCGAATAATGGGATCTGCGGATACATTGGCGACAAGAGTGGATTCCAAGTCTTTCTCTTTGTTGCATTCAATGTCGAGAAACAAGATGAGAAAGAAGCAGCTGAAGATTTCCAGGCCAATATGGAAGTGCTACTTGCAGGCGGAAAGGTCATTCGTATGTTTTATATATCAGTAACGTTGGCTGAGAGGCTTTTTTCAGGAACAACTGATGATAAGGTGCTACTTATGGTGGAGAATATTTACTGCTTGAAGCGCGTCGATGATGCTGATAAGAAGTTGACGCGTCTTAAGAGCTATCAAGAAGCGAAGCCGTCCAGTCCTCCACCAGCAAAGAAACCTCGCCGCTCTGATTTCTTTTAAACCCAGCATTATTTCCCTTTTGTTTGTTTGTCGAATTGTTATAAATCCAGCATTATTCCCGTTTAGTTTGTTTGTCGAATTGTTATAAACCCAGCATTTTTACTTTTTAGTTTGCTTGTCGTGGCTCAATAAATCGTTGCATTGTTTCATTATAAATCCAGCATCCTGAGTTTTCATAAATCCAGCATTTTTTTTTAAAACCTTCCATATTTATATCCATATATCACTGTTGTTGCACGTAAAATTGAATATTGAAAAAAATTGGATTTTGATTTTATGATCGAACAGATATTAGTTGTTAGATATTAGTTGTTTGAGAATGTACAGAAAGTTTTCAGATACAGTGCATCAAGCAGCGTGGCCGCGAGTGTATGGCCTGGCGCAGCCGGCCCCACGCACATACATTTTGTGTATTGTAATGTTTTTGCTGCCGTGAAACAGTGAAAACAGACGGTTTAAGCAGGAAAATAGGCATTGCAGGAAAGCAATTAAAGTGTTCTGCATAGGCTCATGATTTAAGGTTAACTGTGTTGTGTTTTTAATTTTTATTGGCTGTTTTAGCTTTTAGCATTACATTTGAACCTTGACCAAGGCGAGGGTGGTCCGCCGACAGGCGCCCCCAGCTAGTCAAATACCAGAGGAGCTTTCGACATTGCGATTTTTGGGCTTCTAAGACTCATTTAAAATGTACAAATCAGTGCTCAAATTTTAGCAGGTCGTATCTTACGTACAGTATTTCGTACCTTAATTTTTTGCTCTCACTCGAATCGTACCTCGTACCTCTTAATTTTCGTCTCGTACGAGTGCGAATACGGTACGACTTAAAAGCACTTTTACAAAAACATAATAGCGAATTGTTTGAACTCTCAGTTTTGATTCCCAGCGGATGCACTCTACGTTTTGTAAGTTCACTGACTTCTAGAGCCACAAACTATCGACCAATCGTTTGCAATCATTTCCAACACTGATTTACTGTCAATTACTGCCTTAATTTTGCGATTTCATGCAAATGATTATCAAAATGAAAGGAAACCGGCCAAAATGATGCGTAATTAGTTTTATATCGCCTGTACCTCTACATATTTTTATTTCATCGCGTTTAGTAACTTTCTAGAGTCGAAATTTTATGAGGAATTAGATAAAAAAATTTCCAGAGCAAAATCACTTCAGAAATATAGGTAACTTGCGAAGGTTTGACCAAGGAAGAAAAGGGTATTATTGCGGGTAGGATTTCGGTATTATTTTGGAACCGACGTTTTTGCAATTTTAATTTACAAGATTATTTACAACTATATTCTGAAAATGACGCCAGGAAGCAGGGCTTCATTTTGAGTATAAGGTTGTAAATGATCATGTAAATTAAAGTTCCAAAAATACGTCAATTCCAAAATAACACTGAAGAATTCTGGGATAGCATTTCGTCCAAAAAAGTGGGAAAGGAACATTTGCGTAGGTTTTTTTTCGAATCATTGTTGGAAAGGGACAAGAGTAGGCTGGAAGTTTACATATATTTGACAAAATATGAAATTGACATGGAACATATAGATTTGAGGAGGTAAAAATAATTTTGAGGATGTGAACACATAATTTGTTCAAAATTGAGGAGGTAAACACATATTTTGAGGAGTGTTTTCAATTTGAGCCATTTCATAAATAATAAGAAATTAAAAAAAAATGTTGAACATTTGCGGAATAAAAAAAGTGTGAAATCCTCTTGACCGGCGACGGCCTAGTCCTTTAACAATTTAGAAGAAAGAAAGTTCGTCTTTTCAAAAAATTAAAATATATGTCGTTTTTAGTCATTGCTTTTTCTGTCAATTTCTTTTTTTGAAAGCATTATGAAAAAGCATTATAAGGTGACCGATAACTGTGTTATCTCTCCTATGTTTCTACACATTTTTAGCTTATGTTGTGAAATAAACAGCGCAAGGCTTAGGACATCGCTGACTTTGTCAAGTTGGAATCCCCCAAAACTATCCAACGGAATTTTACCCACGATTTTGATGGATTGAGAGAAGCAGTGTGGGTAAACAGTTTTGACATAATTTTTTTGCGGAGATAAGTTAGGTATCAAGTTTACCACTACAGGAAGTCATCAAACTCAGAAGAATTTAAGGACGGAATTTAGGTGACGTTCAACAACCCTTATCAGTAGAAGATTGACGGATCCACGGAAGACTAAAAAGAAATTCACTAACGTCAGTGTCAGAAGCGTACAAAAAAATTTAAATGACGCAAAAATTCTAGATTTTTTTCAAAAATGGCTCAAAACAGAATGCCACAAACAGGTTTTTTGAATTTAGGGGGCCTTATTAGAGGAAATACGCTATTATCGAAAATGGCCCATTTAGTGCGCAAACAAAATGCAATTAAACGGGCTATCTAACAAAAAAGATCATCATTAAATGTTTTAAAATGAACTTTTTATGAAAAAATTAAATTCCGCACCCTGTATCTTTCTTAAAAAACAATAAAGCACAAGGACCGAAATCATCTGTGTAGATGACATAAAATGACGAAACTGTTGTTATCTTTTCTGCTTTATTATGTTTTCAAGACGTTCTTTTGCACCTAAATAACCAAACAAAAGCTTGTGGTCTGTTATTTTCTCTCAGAGGCTATAGATAAAAACAATAGCAGCAAGATTAGGAAAAAGAGGCAAGTCTCTTCCAATAAATCACCTATTGATCTCTAGCAAAACACACAAATGGGCAAAGGACACCTCAAAGCACAGCCATAAGATCCTATCTTTTTTGGTTTTTACTTTTAGTTTCCTCCTATTCTGACCACAAACACAAATTTTTGACTGCATGAAACTATCACTTTCTTCAAAATTATTTCTATTTACATTTCTTAATTTTCTAAACCAATGTGAATCCAGTCAAAAATATCAAAAAAGAGCTACAAAATCATCAATTATTCATTTTGAGGGAGAAATTTCATTGAAAAATGTCCGCCAATTGACTTTTGGCTCAGGACAGAACACTAGAAGTTCTTTTAGGTTTGCTTGTGAAGCACAAGTTCTGAATACAGTTAGATCTGGCTGCAATGACACCACTTTTGTAAGAACACCCCTGCTATAAAGACACTTTGGGCTGGGTTTGTTAGGTCGGCCAATAAGTCAGCTCAAAATAACAGCACCCTCAGACCGGTCCCTAGGGCTGTCATTGTAGCCAAATTTAACTGTATGGTTGGAAGTGCGTCTCATAAATCAAAAGTTCCAGTAAAGACGGAAAGTACATAGCTTACGATGGCTCTGGCTCTCTTAAATATGGCACTAAATGCGTTCAGGTATGGCAAACTTATTTTTGGTCAGAATTTTGTTTTGGTTGGTCAAACTAAAATATTTATTCTGCAATTTGTTTATTCTATATGTAAACCACAATTTTCCAGCTCTACCAATTGGACTTGCAAGCGCCCAATAGAAGAGCTTACCGGTTGAGTTCCGGCCTTGGCATTTGCCGAGCGTCCTCCTTCTACCCAAACGCCAGTGGATTGGTTTATTCCGACTCTTTTCGGAGCTCTTTGACTAACTTCTATAGCAGCTTCCAATCCAATTTGGCGTGTCAAGTCTCTAAGTGCAAAAGCAGTGCTGTGGACGATGATCCAGCCTTGAAAGACATTTGTAATGACACGTTTACCAACATTTGTAAAAGCTAATTTCAGGCCAGAACGCCTCCAAACTCTATGAACTCAACCCCACCTAGACATCTTCCAAATCAATCCATGGGGCAACTTCCGAGCACAGTTGACCAGCGAAAAGGGGTATGACTCCGAGGCTAAAATATCGCCTGACGGCCAATATATTGTATACACCTCAATGCAAACAGACCATCCCCAACTGTGGATTATGAGTGCTGTAGATGGGTCAGGCAAAAAACAGGTTGGACTATATAAAGCGCCTCCAAATTAACGTTTTTATTTCTGACTTAAGATGAACAGCCACTCATCCTGAGTCAGATTTCGCCCTGTCGATAACTGTAGGATTTTTCGTATAATATATGAGAAATTCTACAGTTAGCAATGGGGCAATGGTATTCAGGTCGGTTAGTAGAGTCAGTAGATCATAAGTTACTCTTGATCCTGCTCGCCCATTTGAAACGAGTTGGATAGATCAAAAGTAACTCGTGACCTTCGAACCTACTCGGCCGGTCTGAAACGGGTCGAGTAGATCACGAGTTACTTTTGATCCAAAACTCTACTAACCTACCTGAATAACACCCCAGGATTAGTGGGTGTTTTTGCTGTGTCAGAAAAAAACCATATGGACACGAAGTACTAAGAAAATTTTAGAAGGCCATAAGTCAGAAAAAAAATAAGAGTTTGTTTGGTGGCGCTTTACATTATATCTCATCCAAAATCCAACTCTCTGCTTTACAGCTCACAAATTCACTTGGCTTCAAAGGAGACGCCTCCTGGTCTCCAGATGGATCCAAAATAGTTTTCCATGCAATCATGCCTAAAACTGCGGAGGAAGTACAACAATTCCACAAACTGTTGCACTACAATATGGTTGAGTTGAGTAAAGCTGAAGTGTTTGTGATTAATTCAAATGGTAGCAATTTGCGACAAGTCACAAATCTACAAGCACTTAGTTGGACACCTGTGTTCCTGGGCAATGACAAGATTATGTTTAGCTCCAATTTCAATGTGACTAATAGAAAGGAACACTCCAACCTGTACATAGTTGGGTTGGATGGAAGCGGATTGAAGCAGGTTGGGAATCAGAGTGTACATATACTTTGATAGGCACTTTTATAATCACTAATCACATGTTTTCTGAAATCTTTTTCAAGAAATTTAATATAAAAAAATTCAGAAGTCTAGTATAGAATTAAAAGTGCATTGGGAGAATTTATACTCACTGATCAAGTATTGATCAAGATGTGATCAATATTTGATCACGTCTTGCGGTTCTTTTTGACCAAGGTTTTGCTGCAGTACTTGATCAACTATTGCATGAAAATACCTGATCAAGTATTGACCAATACTTGATCCTAATCAAGGTTTTCTTGCATCAAGGTCTCATCATGGTTTTTTGACTGAAAAAGTCTTGATTTTATGAACGAACAAAACCGAAATCAAGGCCTCATCAAGTGTTCGAATCCTGGTGGTAGCAAACATTATTGCTCCTTTGTTTTTTTCATACTCGACCAACTGATAGTGCTCCAACCGCTTGGAGACTGCCCCAACCGCCACACAAAACTGTAATCAAACCAATCACATGGACGATACCCCCAGCTGGGTACCACCACGTGAGCACCCTAACCTGGATACCACCTAGATACTCTTACCTGGATACCTCCACATGAGTACCACTGTCTGGGTACCACCATTTGGTTATCACTACCTGGGTACCATTACATGGTTACCGAGCTTTAGACTAGTAAAATAGTTTTTTTGGTATTATCAAACAGCGTTTAGGTTACGATTAGGTCCTAGATATCACTTAGGTACTCTTATTTGGATATCTTCACCTGAGCACCACTACCTGGGTCCCACCACCTGCGTGCCACCATCTGGGTAGTCCTACTTGGTTACCACTTCCTGGGTACCAGAACCATAACTACTTGGAGTTTACCCAAATCACCTGGAGGCTCCCCCAGCCACTTGGGTGGTAAGCACTTCAAGCCTAGGTAAGTATCCCAGCTGCTCGGAGTACGTACTTCAACAACTTGGAAAATGTTCTGACCACCTGGAATGAACCATAACCTCTGGGTAAATAGTCAAACCACCTACAAGATATTTTTTTGTCAAAATTTAAAATTTAAGCTAAAATTTTGCGGGAATTTGAATTCTTATAGTTCGGAAATAACTTTAATCGCTCAGAAACCCACTTCAGAGCAGCCAAAAGCCGCTGAAAGTCGGGTTTTGGGGGTCTACTAAAGGAGGAAAAACTTTTTGCAAAAAAGCAATTGAGCGGATCAAAATTCCTGTCAGATCGGCTTATTCTCTTAGAATTCCAGGTTTAGGGTGGTTTGGAGTGGTTCACGGTGAAATTATGAGCGATTAAGCTGATCGGTTTACTCCCCTTTAGTAAACCCCCAAAACCAACTTTCAGGGTCTTCTGGCCACTCTGAAGTGGGTTTCTTAGCAATTAAAGTTATTTCCGGCCTGTAAATATTCGAATTCCCGCAAAATTTTGGCTTACAATGCAGAATTTGACAAAAAACGTCTCTGCAAGTATTGATCAAGACGTAATCAAGTATTGTGGCAATATCTTGATTGCAATACTTAATCAAGCATTGATCAAGGTAGTATAAATTCTCCCATTGGTTTTTGAGGGATAACCGCAAAGGCTTAAATTGTTTTCACCCAGTAAAATACTACTTTTCGCCAGTAAATTATTTCTTTTCACCAGTAAATTTGAATTTTAAACAAAATACTTATATTATCAGTAAATTACTGATTTTTACCGGTAAATCACTGATTTCTGCCAGTAAATTTGGTAATTCATGCGATTTTTGGTGGTTTTTGGCTCATTTTTGTTTTTGGTTGTCGATCTTAGCATCTTACAGCTATTTTATGATCTTAATGCAATATTTTTATAGATGCCTCGAGGACGAGCAGCTATTTGGATAGATGAAAAAATTTGCACAACAAAAGAAGAAATCGATGTCTGGTTGGATGAAAACAAAAGCAGGATTTACCATAAGCAAAAAGAGGGAATCAAAGTGAGCACCGATGTCTACTTCTGCCGATACTCCAAGCATTATTGTAGCAAATTCAACTGCAAAGCACTGATGCGGATTCGATATATGAATGATCTCTCAAATGTATGCTTTGATTTCGATTATCTTATTATCGTATAATTTTTTGGTTGCCTTCTTTTCAGGTGTATATTCAAAGCAGTGGCACCCACAATCATGCATGTCTGAGGGATACAGGACTTAGCTCGCCTGTTAAGAGGAAGATTCAAGCATTAGACAAACCTCACAGTGGAAAAACAGCCAGGCATATTCAAAGAACCCTTCAAGTTGGAATTTTATTTCATTTTTTTCTTACATTATTCAAGCATTATTCAGGAAGGTGTGAATCTATAAGGATCAGTTATTTCAACGCCAAAGCAAGTCCAAAACCAGAAATCAATGCGAGCTAGAAAGTTGGGTTTCGTAGGATCATTGACGCTTGAGCAGGTTATAAATTACTTTGAGATGAACCGAAAAGTTCCAGGTAATGTTAGTAGTTCCATATATTTTGCTAAGTCCAATTTTGTTTAGTGGATGAAAACAAACCTTATGCCGTTGCCTTTGCAAATCGATCGATCACTGTACGCAATGTAGAAGGATTGGGAAAACCTTCAGTTTAGTTTTATTTGGTGATCACTACAAGAAAGCTGCGAAATCGTCAAGCATCCTGGCCATCCATTCGGAACCAACAAGTTGATGACGCTGAATTATTTTTTGCTGGTACAATTTAAATTTTTCAAGACTTACAATAGAATAAATTAACAGGTTGCTGGGTACTCAGATGCAGACAAGATATTTTATTCAACATACGTCGGCATCTCCGGTTTTTTGTGGGATTTTGGGGTCAAATTGTTTTGGCTTAAATTTTGTTATATTCGCTTATTGTCTTGTGAGTCTTTGAACTAATTTTGTTGCATTTTTCTGATCATTTTGATATATTGCACTCTTAATTCTCTTTAGAAATTCAGCCAGGAATATGCCAAGACCAAGTATCCTTCAAATTTTAATACCAGGAAAATTGCTGGTTTTACCTCTTCTCCTGTAATTTCAGAGTGACTTTTGTTTAATTTTTGTGCTGATTTTTTGCCTATCTTGTAGTGCTTGAAATTCTCTAGAAGTACTGACCAAGCATTGTACAGTTATATACAGCTATGACGTACTTTGGAGCAGCTTTGAGTGTAAATTTGACTAGTGGGGAAATGGTGGATTTGTGTGTTGGACGATGGTCATCTAGCTTTTTGCAGCCTGTTTGTCGCTTACGTACACTCATTCGAAAGAGCAGATCCTCACGGTCATTTTGACATATTACATTCATAGATGTGGTCTAAATATAAGTGGTATCTAGCTCTCGGGAAATTTTCCTCTTTCCCTGAAATGGTCGTCCATTTCAAATCGGTTATTGGGTCACTTCATCACATCCAAACACCCGTACTCATATTTTCAAAAATGATCTACGTGAAATTCTGCATCTAAATAAACCAATGTAACAGGCGGTATTTTTCGTGTTAAAAAAAATATTCCTAGTGTGTTTGCGACCCAATATGAATCAGGCAGAGCAAAGAGTGAAAGTTCTTTAAGCATAGATCTTTTTTGCAAACCCAGCAATGGCATAAGAGGAAAAAGTATATGAGGTCAGTTTGCTTGGATCGGTGAAGATACCTTTGGATATGAGTTCGCATCAAAAAGATTTTCCACCCAATTTTTTCTCGAAAAAATTTGTATTATTATAAAAATTTATATTGACATGATTTCTACAAAAAGTGGCATATCTCAAAAAGTTGGCTAAAGATCAATTAAAAATTCCATTTTCAGATCACTTTCAATGAGGACGGCAAAAAATATATTTCCAACTATAGACTATTCACAGCAAAAACTGGTGTGGAGCAGCACAAGAAATTCTTCAAAAGCTCACTGAATTTGTTTATTGCTGATTTAAAAGCAGTGCTAGCAAATGAAGACGGCAGTATGGAGCTACCCAATTCATCAAAAAATTTTCTCAGAATGCTTTCCAAGATTCACAAAGAAAAGTTGCAAACTGAACTCAAGAAAGAAATGCCTGAGGATATCCACTTTGAAGGCGAAAAGCATTTAGCAAACGTTAAGCAGCTCACTTTCGGAGGTCAGAATGCTGAAGGCTACTTTAGGTGAGCGGTTTCACAATTGCATCATAAAAAATCCAGGTCAAAAATTGACATATTTTCGTATTACGACTCTACAAGGGACCACAGGCGCCTATCGGCGCCTCTATAGTATTTCGAAATTTCAATGAGGGGCTATGACTTTATTCATAAAAATAGGTATATCTTTACATACTTTTTTCCCAGATAAAATACCCAGCAAAAATTACACAAATTTTTCGTTTTCCGCACCACAAAGTTTGTTGGTCGTCTCTGACCCCCAAATATCCAGGTTTGTATAGGCAACCTTATACTCAAAGAAAGCTGAGACGCTGTAGATGTGCACCTACTTTACATAATTAAAAATGGTTATAAAAAGTAGGGTAACAAACCTCGGAAGTTGAAAAAGTTTTGAAAAATCAAAAAATTTGGCCAATTTCAAAGTTTGTTGGTCGTCTAAGCCCCATAAATATACATGTTTGTATTGGCAACCATATACTCAAAAGAAAGAGGATACGCTGTAGTTGTGCACCTACTTTACAGAAAAACAATTGCGAGGAAAAGTTGGGAGAAAAGTACAAAAGAAACAAAAAACGTGACGGAACCTCATAGTCCAAATACTGTATAAAGATTCAAATATGTGAATCTCTTAATTTTTGAAATTACACACACCATAGTTCAATAGCTAGCTGGTATAAATATAAAAGGACCATTCTGTTAAAAAAGGTATAAAATGCAATTTTAAAATTAGTCGGGAGTTTAAGAGAAAAATTCGGGAGATTCCCAATGAAAAGTCTGGGCGTTTTATACACATCCATTAACAAAAAAAGCAATTCTTCAAAAAGGCGGCCAAATTCTATTTTTATTGTAAATTGAAAAAGACGACCAAAAAATAGAATAGACAGAAAATTTTTTAGATTGGGTGATACATTTCTATTAGGTTAATCCAAAAGTTCTTGGGCACCTTGAAAAAATTTATTTTCGATTTTTTATTCGCTTCTTTTTCGTCGTTTCATCTCATCTGTCTTTTTTAGATGACAGCAAAGAATACGCAACAGAAGAAGCAATTTTAACAGATCTGCAAGTTTATTTTGATTCGAAACCGATTAGATTCTTTGTTAAAGGTATTGGGAGATTGCCTGAAAGATGGCAAAATGTTGTTGATGTTGAGGGAGATTATTTTGTTGAATAAAGATTTTGGAGAGCTGTTTTGTTGATGTGACTTCGAGTGATATCTCCTCTGAATTAGATCTGCAAACATTGGAATGATAAACATCATGCTAAAATATTAACACGTTAATAAAAAATCGAAAATAAATTTTTTCAAGGTGCCCAAGAACTTTTGGATCAACCTAATATTTGAGCCTTTTTTAAATTCAAATGCATAAATTTTTGTTTAACTTGTCATAGAATTTAGCTTCGATGACCAGTCAATTGTGCTGCAAGCAGCAGGAGTGGATAGATATGGCACTGAATGTGATCAAATTTACCAAGCCCATTTCACCAATGGTCATCCAACTCCATCCACTTTGCTGCAGCGACTCAGCACTGGTTTAACTAATCAAGTTTTTGGAGTAGGTATTTGACATCGATTTTAGGTATTGGTGCCTGCACTTGTTCCTATTTTTTCCCAGACAACCTTCACTCAATCCATGCCTCTACCTTTGCCAATCAATTCGACAACATAACTGATATTTCAAGAACATGTCCAGCCAAGAAATGTGTTTCTGAACAGGCCAAAACAGACCCACTACTCAAAAAACTATGTGAGTTTGTTTTTTCTATTTCCATTGAAAACAATGTGTTATAGGTAACACCTCCTACACCTGGGATCTATTTCCCGGCTACGACATCTACAAAGTCAATGAGTATGGCAATTTTGTGGCAAGACTCACTGAATCAATAGGTTTCTAATTTTTTAAAACTTTTTTACAACTTTTAAAGTACCATTATTTGTGAGGTTATGATGCTGAAGGGGCAGTCTCGCCAGATGGCTCTAAAATAGTGTTTACTTCCATGAGAAGTGGTGATCCAGAACTTTATTTGATGGATGCCGACGGTGGCAATCAAATCAGGGTAATTTAAACTCATAGTGCTGTTAAGAGGTTGGGCATGGCCTTTAACGGAAATCTTTATATAATATGTGTACTGTGTCCGCCGATGAAGATTTTGAATTCCCGTCAAGTATTTTTTTTGCCTTTTTTTCACCATTTTACCCAAAATTTGGGCGGTGGTCATCTCTGCATCTTGGGAAGGGTTGGAGCAGTAATTCATAAACTATCGAATGAGCCTAAGTTTGCGTTGGTGAGCCCTGCTCACTGAGGCTGAAAGTTCAACGAAATATTCATAATCGCAGATTCAAATGCAAGCGATCAGTGCTTTCAAGAGGTCAGTACAAAATGCCGTCGTCAGCAAGTTTCAGCCAGATGTCGTTCTTCACAAGTTCAAGTTTATGTTCAAGAGTGGTGTCCAGCAAGCTGTCAGTATCAAATTTACTCAATCTTCGCTCTTAAGGTTAAAGTGGTCATAGTCATCAAGTCAAATTCAAAATCATTCTTGAATTGCTGGGCCAAGAAGATCAAAAAGAAAGAGAATACAATTCTAATTTTTATTCTGCGAATTTTGAAAATAGGTCACAAGGTTATCACAAGGTACAAGGTAATGTTGGTTTATTTGAATTTGGCTGGTGATTTCTTTTGGTTCTATTGGCTTATCTCCAAATTCAAGAGGTTATTGCTCGCAAATGGTCAGTACGTAACGCACAAGTTCAAGGGTGATCTTCCGCATGTGGTCAGTATCTAATTCCTCATTCTTTGCTTTCCGTGTTGCAGTGGTCATTGTAATCAAGTAGTCGACAGGAAAATCCAAAAATTGCTCACAAGGTGCTGTTTTTTTGTGTCTAAAGGCGTTCTTTTGGTGGCGGATCCGTTCAACTTGCCGCAAGCGTTCAAGGTCACGAAAGGGAATGGCAAGAGGTGAGTATTTTAAAAGTTTCCAGAATCTTTCATTGTTTTAAACTGATGGTTTAGGTGGGAACTGGTGTCGGATCGGGATGCAAGAGTCGTGGCAATGGCGAGCGACCGGGATCTTTCAGTGGGGGCGCGATGCAAGTACCTCGACATGGACGCAACCTTCCATGTTTGTTCTCCAGACTTTGGACTTGATTTTCTTGTATTCAGGTATATGAATATGGTCCGAACAAGGCGTCAAACAGCAGTAAATACCGACAACAATTCGCTAAATGTCATGAAAGCTGATACAACAGAAGCTGCAAGAAGTGCAAAGAAGAGGAAAAATGAACAGAAAAAAGAACGAGCGCTTTAACTAGTATCTGCGAGCATATCTCAACTTGGTAGCGTTCGCTTATTCAGTTATTCGATGCTTAACTGTTATTTGAACTTAAGACAAGCGCAAAGCAGCAGCGCAACTCAGTAAACAGCAGTCTGAGGAATAATCTGAAGCTCAAGCTGTGTTTTCTGAGAAAATGAAACATGTGGCCGCTGCTCGTTGGATCGCGACTTTACCCAACTGAAGAACGGTAAAGTCGCGAACCGTGAAAGCATCCAAAATCCGGAGCGGTAATGCCTACATTTTATTTAGATATTTTTGTTACTTTTCAGTACCGAGGAATGAAGAAGTGCTACGCAGAAGCGTGAGCGTGCAAGTCAACAGCGGCAAGAAGGAAATAGCTCAACTTCAAGGAGACAGAGAAGCTCTACTTCAGCGATTAGTTGAACCAAAGTCTCGCAAGAGGGTAACATTAATAATTGTGAGTCTTACCAGTAAGTTTTCTTTTTTCTTATAGATCTCGCGCAAGCCTCTTAAAAAATGTGCCAGAACAGCTTCTTTCAGCAAAATCGATGAGATTGCTAAGTACTTCCGCAATAAAG
Source organism: Ditylenchus weischeri (assembly GCA_029231635.1). Lineage (NCBI taxonomy): Eukaryota > Metazoa > Nematoda > Chromadorea > Rhabditida > Anguinidae > Ditylenchus > Ditylenchus weischeri. Next base: position 51,411 of record JAMRYI010000260.1, read on the forward strand.
ATGGTGATCCGCCCTCTTATGAAGAAATGCAAAAGTCTTTCCAAGTTCTTCAAAAGCGCCTCGGAATCGTCATGCCAGCAAAACCATCTGCTCACCATGTGTCTTTGTCACCAATGGAAGATGTGCGGTTATGCAGCGGAAAGCTATCAGGTTAGTAACGTCGTGAGTTAAAAAGTGCATTAGGAAAAGTAATTTGGGTTGGGGGGTTTGTGTGCTGTAAATGTGACAACCAAGCTGCATTGCAGAGGTTTTTCATTGAAATAAGTACCATTTTTTCTTCTACATTTGGCAGTCGTGCATCAAATCAGCAGCTGCTCCTCTACACCTGGTCAACAGTGTCAAAGACCAAAAACTACCTGGAGTGAGCTAGTGATTGCATCTTCACCGTGTGGAGTGGAGAAGACATCTACAGAACACAGGATGGTAGTAATCTTCCTTTTTGCTGGACTCATTCGGTGGGGGGGGGCGTGCAGCTCTTGCAACGAATGGGCTGACGGATGTTCAAGCTATAAAGGAACAGCTACATTGAACTTGACTATCAAACATCCAAAAAATAGGTCTTTTAGAACAGAATAAACTCAAAGTTTGCGGTTGGACTCGAACTCTTGACTGCTTAGCTATCCCTAAATCTAAAAAGTTCTACAAAATATAGTTGTTTGACAACACTACTCATCTAATCAACTCCCTTCACCTCGTCAAGAAGAAGTTGTGCTACCAGATGTTAGATGTCTGAGAGGTGTAGCGGTCAGTCAAATAGGACCTCCAGCAGGAACACTAAAGTTTTGCCAATTAAACAAATGCCACTCAAATGCTACTCGACTTTGCTACTATACTCAACCAGAGGTCACATACATCAAACTGTCATCCAAAACGTGATGACATTTTGGTAACCATAAAAGCGTGTGGAAGAGCGTCAAGCACATCTTTTGACCACTCTCTCATGGACATTGACTGTGGGCAATGTGCTTTGACATGTAGATCTGGTGATCTATGGGTGGCTGCAGAAGGTGCAACGTTTATGGAAGTATGTGTAGGTCTATTTTGCTTCAAGAAGTCACAGCCCTCAGAAGATGAGCAGATACCACTGCCTAAGCACCTACTGCTAAAGAACCATACCGCTGCCGTTGCCTTGTAATGTTGACTAGAAATTTAAATCCTGCTGCAGGGTTATGCAATGGTACGAGAATTGCTGTAGAACGCATGCAGGGCGATGGTACATTTTGGAAAATTACGACATTAGCTTGCCGATTGATTTCAAGTGGACTAAAAGGAAGAACGAGAACGGGGTGAATAAGGTTAAAAAAGGACATTGGAGTAAAAAGAACATTTAGACTTTTTTTAATGAAAAAGGTTCATTTCATCCAAATTTTAATAGGCTGGATTTTTTATGCACTCGTATTTCCTGAGCCTTTTCATGTCCATCAATTTTCACACTCCAAACTCCCAAATTTTAGCTAACCAACGGCACTCTTGGCTATGATGGTGGTCCCTTCTTTTCACCTGATGGAACCAAGGTCATTTTCCGAGCTTCTAGGCCCAATACTCCCGAAGAGATCAAGAAGTACAAGCAATTGCTCAGGTCTTATTCTCAAATTGTTATTTTGCAATCAGCCTAATGCCCTCTGTTTCAGCTATAACCTAGTGGAACCACTGGCCATGGAATTGCATGTGATCAATGCTGATGGCACTGGTCTTCGACGAATAACTGACTTAGGAGGGTCCAACTGGGCGCCTTTCTACCTTTCAGACAACTACCGCATTATATTTAGCTCCAATTTTAATGCTACTGGTCATTTTGGATCTTTTGATTTGTATAGCATTGGAGAGGATGGACAAGGACTGCAAAGGGTATGTCCTCTTGTTGAGAACAGCTGATTAAGTCATATATGTGAGTGTTTTAGGTGACTTACAATCAAAATGGATTCGATGCTTTCCCAATGATGAGCTACAATGGTCGACAATTGGTGTGGGGCAGCAGCAGAAACGGCAAAACAAGGATGGAGTTGAATCTATTTTTGGCTGATTGGATCAATTAGTTGAACTATATAAAGAATTGAAACTTTTGTGAGTATAAGTGAAATAGCATAAGTAAAATGGACAGCCAAAAATTTGTCACTATAAATATTTTTGTCGTAGCACATTTTTGTAAGATCTGAACAGAAGTACAGGGTGGGCCAACATAAACGCATGAATGAATTTTTGCCATAACTTTTTAAATTTGCGATACTTTGACGAGATATTTTTTATTTGAAAGCTGACTCGATGAGAAACCTAATCACACCATTTATTGATTTTCGTGTTTGTTATCACTGTGAAAATAATGATTGATTGAAAAGTTGATTTTTTATTCATGGTTCACAATGCTCAAGAAAAGGCAAAGTGTGTCAAATGGTTCACAGAAGAAGGCAAAAGCGTGCAAACATTCAGCATTTGTTATCAAAGAGAACTCGGGCTTTATGCTAAAGTGCTCTTTCTGTTCTGTGCGCATTGTCTAAAAGACAGAGCTAAGCCCAATGACTAATGGGGGAAAATCCAATTGGCCTCTTCACAGAAGCAGCCTTCTTCTTCTTTATGAGTAGAATATCCAGGCCCTCAGCACCGATTGGCCCATTTAATTTAAATCACAATCTTGCTTTTATGGCTTCCAAAAGCATTCCAGACAAAAAGATTGTATCATGAACAATGTTGATGAAATATTCAAACTGGCGTTGCGTAGAGTTGACAGACTCGGCATCACTATCAGAAGTGATGAGAAAGGGTGGTCGAAGAGTTTCCGCACCACTATACTCTGAGATTTGACTTTGTCGGAGAACACCACTGCAGTCGCTTTTTAAACGCATGCCCTCCCTCTATTTATCCCCCACACTCCTAGGGGGGTGGAAAAATAATTTATCATGTGCGATTAAAATAGGGTATACGGTAACAATGTGCTTGCTGATATAACAGGTTTGACGATTTTTTCAAAAAAGCATTGAAAGCATTTTCAAAAAAGCATTTTCAGGGCTACTTTTACGCGAGCGTTGTGTACAGAACATTTTTATGCATAGCAGAAAGCAAGATGTTGATTCAAACCAACTAAATAAAGTATTTATTGAGAAAACTAAAACAGTACCCCGGCCTAAAACGGGCATACGGCCTAAAATAGACCGTGTATTAAATTAGTAAAACGCCTAAATCAGCCGCTAAAAAGTCCTAAATAGGCAGTATATGAGTGGCGCCCGGACATTGTCCATTTCAAAAGAATTTGTCGCGCGACAGTTGGTTGGTTGTAATTTTTAAATTTTTCAAAAATAGCGTTTAAACATCTCCTAAGTAATTCTCATACGCTAAAAACGATATTTTCTGAGTTAAAAAGCTGACTTTTTTTTAAATTACTGACCAAAATTTGACTTTTTGCCTTGTGTTCTACCACGTTTCGGTCACTGGAGCTTTGCAAAAAGAGTCTCTATATGCATTTTATGATCAAGAGTTCTTCTCGGAATCATGTCTAAGGTAAGTGAGTGCGCGCATCTCTAACTCTCCAGCCCCCTGCAATCAATTTATGATTGTTTCGGCACATGTGTTTCGCCGAAGTTTAAAGGGTGCTTAAGAAAACATCACTACTTATAGCAACGTTTTGTTGTTTTTACTTTATTTTGGCTGATTCTCGGGTTGGTTAATCACATTAGGTTGATTGTTTCTATGTAAAATATCTTTAAAGTAGTCTGAAGCAAGGTAGCGCATAAGGATAGCGCCACTGTTTAACACGGAAGCATTACTAATACCCCCGGATATTCATGTCCTCAGAAAAGGCAATTGTTGTGCTTGCAAATTCGATTTGACTAGCAGCCACCACTACCACCACTAAATTTCAAGGCCGATTCTGGTTGGTTGGTGTTGGAGTGTGACTGCTACTACCCTTAAATCCTCTCTTCCTGCGGCTCTGTCTAGTGAAGGTCACAGCTAGACAGCAGCCACTCTTTGCTTCTTTGATCTGCCAACGACAAAAAGAAGAAGACAATTTGATTTTAAATTAGTCAATATGGAAAAGAAGCACAAGAAAAAAGTGTTGTAAAATATGCACAAATTTCTGCATTGCAGTTTTACCCACTTGCCTGCAAACCTTTTTAAGCAAATTATTGTTGTAAAAAGGTAGTTTCTGCAGTCCTTGTTATATAGTGCAGTTTCGAACATTTCTGTCCTTCCTGGGTTAGTTCCTACTTTCACTCTGGTTTCGAGATTTTGCTTGCACGAGAATTGCACATATTTAAGGTGGCGTTAAGACAATCTTTGTACACCAATCGAAAGCTCATGGCATGCCTATTACTGTTTCACTTGCCGATTCTTCCGCTGACGCGTCTACGATGAGTAAATCGAGCTTGAAATATAAGATATTTTTAGTGTAGAGTATGGCAAAGTTTTGTGTCAAATTCTTCAGTGGATGTGTGTTACAAACTTTGTTTTAGATGTCGCAAGTTCGATCCCCAGTAGAGGTACCTCTTTAATCTTATTTTATTTTTTTATTTCACCATCCGCATCTGTGATTTGATCACTTTGTTCTTGACAGGCATATTTATAGAGTAGTGTTGTTGCATTTCGAAAACAAAATGTTATGTCTACCAGATATTGTCTGATACAAAGTTTTTTGTCGCGCGACATGGTGTAATTGCTTTATTTTTGAAAAAACAGTTTTTAATGTCGGATTCATTTTGCAAATCATTAAAAAAGATGAGGAAAAAAATTTTGAAAAATTAAAACAGTCCCCTACTGAAGATCGAACTTGCGACAACAAATACAGAATCACAACCACTGCGCCACACACTCACTGAACAAGCTAATGCAAAATTTTGCCATATTTTACAAGGTGACACAAATTAGTGCACCATTTGTCGAAAAACTTTTATTTAAAGTTTTGAATTGAAATTTGTGGTCGCATTTTATTTACGTTGCTGTGTTTAGTAAAAAGTGTTTGTATTTCTGAAAAAATCTTTTGAACTTCTTCCAGGTCGCTCCCACGTAGCTTAATTACTGTCATCGATTTTCTTGGTAAAATCGATAGGGCAAGGAGCTGCCTACGCAAATTTTTCAAAAACGGTGCAGTAATTTTGTGTCACCCTGTACACTAAAAATATCTTAAATATCTTAAATAAAATAAAAATATCAACAACTAAAAATATCTAAAAATATCACTAAAAAATATCAATTTTCTCACCGTAGATGCGTCGGTAGGAAAATTGGCAAGTGAAACAGTAATAGGCATGCCATGAGCTTTCGATTGGTGTACAAAGATTGTCTTAACGCCACCTTAAGTATGTGCAATTCCCGTGTTAGCTTATCACAATATTTTTTTTGGTAAAACTGCCAGAATCTAAAACTTTTGATTTGTTTTGGATAGTTTTTACCAGGGCAAACCTTTTTTGCAGCTGATTTACGTTTTTTGCAGCTAATCCACAGGGGGCCAAGCACTTTCTGTACTATTGCACTTTAGTAGTCCGAAGGTATTTTAGTAGTCCAATGGGAATTTAGTAGTCCAACGAAACAAGGGTTTATTGTGATGTTACCCATTTCTCGAAAATAATTGACCTAATGATGTCCAAATAATTAGTCTGAACTATTTTAGAGGGGTGAAGGGCTGCATTGGGATGGGAAGGGACAAAAAAGGGGAACTGGTGCGCAATATGGTACCCCAAAAACATCTACCACATTCTAAAACAGATTACACGACATTTTAACTATTTATTCGTCAAATACATCGTAAACCCACACAGAGTCAAACACAGACTTAACATTAATCTCACCGCCTTCACAAACAAACACTTCAGATACATGTTTCCAAAAGGTATATGTTTTTGGGGTACCATATTGCGCACCAGGTCCAAAAAGGGGCCACTTATCACACAGGGCCACTAAAAAAATGTTGAACATAGTTTTGAACTGGGGCCTACCGCACAAATAACTCTGGTATACATGTTTTTTATGCATTCAGAGTCAGTTTCAGGATTTGTGTGTCTAAGGTATGTGGTTGTGCGCATCTCAACTCCAAGCTTTCGAAGGGGTCGCAGGGGCGAGATTCGAGCAAGTCCGAGCAAGACTCCGTCTATTCCGAGCAAGACTATTGATCAGAAATGGATATAGAGTGTCTTTTTGCCACGGTCTATGTTGACAAACATGGTACAGTCAAACCTGGGTTATCCGATACCCCAGTTAACCGACACCTCGTTTATCCGACACCATAAGGGCGGTCCCTTTGGGTGTCGGATAACCCAGGTTTGACTGTAGAAAGAACCAAAAAGCCTTCAAAAAGTGACCCCTATTATTCCCTTCCCCTCCCAATACGGCCCTCATTCCCTTTTTTAGATTCTTGAATAATTGGACTATCAAAATACCTTTGGACTAATATTTCGTCCATTGGACTACTGAAATACTTTTGGACTACTGAAGTGTAATTAACCCGCACTTTCAAATTTTTTTCCAAAAGTGATCTAATACTTTTTCTACTGTGTTTTTTACCATATTTTGAGCATTTTCAAAAAAAATTGCCTTAGGAGACCAAGGTCACATTTTAGGTGTTAAAAATTTTAGGGCTACCTTGGTCCCCCAAGTCAATTTTTGCAAAAAAAAATTGAAAGTGCATTTTTTAATGATTTGTAAATCATGTTTAAACGACTTCTAAGTAATTTTTATATTCTTAAAACGATAAAAAAGTCATTTTCTGACACTTTTCTTTTTTAATTTTTGACCAAAATATTACTTTTCTTGCTTGGGGTACCAAATTAAACTACCGTATTTCTTCTAATTGCCGCACATGTGCGCTTATTTTTCAATCACCAGAAAATCGGAAATTTTCAAATTCGATCTAGAGATTTTCGGGTGCTTAACCAGATCTGAAAAGTGGAATCGGTAGAGCTCGTGGGAGTTAAGAAAATGCATAAACAGCTTAGCAAAATATTCACTCTGCTCCGAGATATAAGTCTTTAAAGTTATGGGTGTGCGGTAATTAGAGACTGTGCGGCAATTAGAAGAAATACGGTATCTTATATAAAGGTATTCTACACCGTTTTGGTCACTGGAGCTAGGCAAAAAGAGACTTTGTATGCATTTTATAATCAAGAATACTCATGTCTAAGGTAAGTGAGTGCGCGATTCTTCGAGGGTTTGGTGGCTTGATGGGTTAGAGATCCACACACCCACATACCTTAGACACGAATCACTCGAAAGTGACTCTGGATGCATAAAAAAGGCATGCATGCCATAGTTTCTTTTAAGTTGAAGCATAAGTAATGTCGTTTTTTAAATGGGTTTTCATGTAACAATATTTTTTTGATTTATTATATTCTACTTCGTAGTCCTTTTCTTGGCCTTCCTAATGAGCCATCATTTGTTTATTAATGATAAAAAAAAGAGGGTATAAGTGCTTAAAAGAAATGAGGTTCACCAATGGGTACTTTAGGGTGGTACATTCATCGCTTTAACTGGTCAAAAGTTTGATCCAGAATTTGGCACTTTAACAACATCTTAATGCTATCTTGTAGCGCACTTCAGGAGCTATAAGACCTATTTTACAGAATAATTTTGAAAATATGGGTGTTGAGATATGGTCTTTTGAGAAAAAAAAAACAATTTATTGAAAAATGACCAAAATCTAAGTTATTCCAATTTTTCGGATGGCAAAAAGTCATATTTTGGTCAAAAAAATTTTCTTCAAAAAATCCATTTTTTATATAGAAAAGTATCAGAAAATAATTTTTTTATCGTTTCAACCATATAAAAATGACTTAGAAGGTGTTTAAACATGATTTACATATTGCTAAAAAATGCGCCCCACTAAGTAAATAAACGCCCAAAAAGACGTAAATCAGCTGCAAAAAAATTGCTTGTTTTACCACTGTTAACTTAAAAAAAGCGTAAAGGTGACATGGTGTAACCTAAATTTCAACTACTCTCTATTTACTTTTTGCCTTTTTATATATCTAATCGCTTGGCCATTTGCGGCTTCGCGGCTGCGGCTTTTCAAAATCGACGTCGGCTGCGGCTAGTGGCTATTTGAAAAATGATGATGCATCTAAGCAGCTGAGGCTATTTAAAAAAATCTGCAGCTGCGGCTAGCCGCAGCTGCAGATTGAGTGCAGATTGACTTGAGTCTTTTAGGGAAATTGTCCATGGCATCTTGAATCATCTTCTGCGGAATTGCATCCCATTCTTCAAAGAAAGCCTTCAGTGCAGCAATTGTCTTGTGAGGCTTGGAGCAGGCCTTTGACTGAAGATACGGCCATACGAAAAAAATCCATCACATTCAGGTCCGATGAGTTGGGTGGCCAGTCTCCAATTGGGAATGGGATGCAATTCCGCAGAAGATGATTCCAATTTCCTAAAGACTCAAGTTATGTATTGATGCAAATGGTGGTCATTTTATTGAATGAAATAAACGTTTGATATACCATTAGAAAGAGGAAGAATAGGGCTTTAAAATGATATATAAACAAAAATTATTAAAGCTTAAAAATTTGTGTAAAAATTGATTTCTATTTTCCGGACGAACTTTTGCCCCACCCGGTAGTTTTCCGTATTTTCTCTAATTAGCCCACCGGTGGGTTTATTTTTCAACCTTCCTCTAGGGGTGGGTTTATTAGAGAGGGTAGTCTTATTGAAGAGGGTGGGATTATTTTTCGACCTCGTCACGCCGAAGGAGCGTCAAAAATTTTTGAACAAAACTGGGAAACAAACATTTTTTATTAGCCTACATCAAAAATATTCAATTTCAAGCGAATTGGGAGAAGATTTCTAGTTCATTTTCATCGAGTGAATAGTCGCTTTGGTCCGGACGCTTGCGATGGTGGGTGTTTTAATTAGAGAGGGTGGGTTTATTAGAGAGGTTGGTTTCATTGGAGACGGTGGGCTAATTAGAGAAAATACGGTAGGACGGAAATTTTCTGCTCGGAGGGTGAACTAGAAAGTCTAATTTTTAAAGTTAACATTTTCAAATAGATTGAAATTATTTTGGTCTATAGCTTCCATCCTAATAAAAAAAACGACAGAAGTTAAGGTTAAGTTTTATCTAGCGACGAGATCATTCTTGGGTCAAACCCACACTATATTGGAGTTTGACTGTATTTGAGCATTTTGATTGGAAAATAATTTGTATACTATATTTTGCTTACAAGCTCGGTTTTTTAATTTCTTTTTCACATAACAAATATCATTCGCTTGTCCAACTCGGCCTACCAACCGTTGGTACTACTGGTGATTGTTGTTGTTTCAGTGTCAGTGTGTCGTCGTCGCTAGCTGTACAACTAAAAGACCAGTAGTAGAGGGGGATATACAGGCAGGAGACCAGTCTCAAGGCTATTCCAAGGGGCGCTAACCTTTGCCCCTCCTCTTCTATTGCAACCAGCCCCAGAGTGGTCATGGTGGTGTGTCTCCCCTTGCCCAATTATACATGCCTGTAGTTCCCGCCCCCACCTTGCTGTAATATCCCCCCTGAGCTGGGAGATGTTGATCGTGCCACCCTGCCCCCATCATGGTTCTTCTCCTACCTTCCTTCAGCTCCTTTCTCGCAGGGATTTGTAGTAGTAGTGGTAGAGGTTAGACTCTTGAAAAGAGGATCACTCCTCTGGACATCACTTCAACCACTGCATTTTGGAATTTTTTTGTAGAAAGTGATTTTTTGTTTGAGAAAATATGTTTATGGATTTTCGAAACTGAAAATCCGACTAAATTTGTAAGCACCTGGCGTCAAACAAAACTTGTAAATTTGATCACGGATGAAGCTACTACCACGGAGCCACTCATTTCGGTTTTTCTATTTGTTTCAGTACTTACACCCCTTACACACTATAGAAATTTCAATTCCTCATGCCTTTTTCGCCTCGAAATAGTTTAATTTTTGAGTAGCCCAAACTACACTTTTGTAGTAACGGCTCCCTTTTCAAATCTCTTAACGAAGATCAACCCAATCTCAAGCATCTTCGAGCTTGATCAGTCTAAAATGCGTCACCTTTTTCTCGATATCTTACGTTGAACAGCTATAGCTGAAAAATTCGCCATGATAGCTATGTGTTGAGCTTGGATAGCTATAAGTTTAGAATAGGTAGTCACAAAGTAAAATATGAAAAGTGCATTCTTGTAGGAGTCTTGCTTAGAAAAGTTCAATTGGGGTAATTTTTTGTATACAAATATTGCTTTACAGTCTTAGATTGATTTGTAAAGCATTTTGAACACCTCGAAATACTTTCTTTTTCTCACAAACTCTAAAAGCAGGATACTTGTCTAAAATGAAAAAGACCTAAAACCGCCTTTGTTTTGGTCAACTGACTATTATGAAAGCATGCAAAGTAATAATTTCACAGGCTATGCTGGCTATGCGCTACGTTGCCTAAGTTGCCAGATCAAAGGACGGGCTACCCAAAGTTGGCTTTTTCTTGTCACTTACACATTTCGTCGGATTCTTTTAATATTTTACAGATTCTTCACAATTATCTTAATCATGCAATTTTGTAGTCATATTTAATCGATATCTTCTGTTTCAAAGCATCTTTAGCAATGATGGCAATAAAAAGGTGTTTTTAGTGTGACCAGTCTACTAGTAGTTAGCTAGCTGCCCACATGCTCTGCTATGTCACCACTGCTACTACTCCCCAGCCGAATAGAAACCAGTGGAGAATAAGGTTGTAAACTACGACATCCACAAGCACAATAGACCGTCATCATCATCGTCGGCAGTAGTGACTGATGAGAAAGAGGAGAAAGTTGAGCTAACCACTACTAAATTCTGCTACATTCCCTACTAGTTGCCCAATTTGTTAGTTTATATTTGTGGAGTAGGGATCATCAACCCTGTTATTCGCCTCCTCCTTCTCCTCGAGGGCACCCACCCCCAAAAGCAATGGAGGCAGCACTTCGGCTGCCGAGATGCGAGGTAGGTGATGTTGGAAGGGTGCAGCAAGATCGGGCTTAGAGTACTAAAATTGGGCAAGGTCTAACATTTATATTGGGAAAATTCAAGTACCAACTTATAAAGGTGGTTTTCGACCTAGCTTCTCCTGTCTTTTTGGCTTGTGCTTATTCCCAAGGTAGGCACGAACGGGGTAGGGGCATTTGGTTTTTTACCACATTGTTTGAATTGGCGCATTTTTAATTTTATTTTTTTGGCTGTTTACTGCATGTTTTTATTTTTTTTAATTTAAGTGAAGCCTTAGGCGCAGGGTAGGCCAGCGCAAGTTAGGATGTCCTTAAATGTGTGTCCTAAACTGAAAAAAAGTTAAATTAAAAAAGGCGCTAATTCAAAATATGGCACAAAAAGAACCAAACGCTCACTTACCGGCACGAACATGTAACATCTCAAACATATGTATGAGTCCGTCCTAATGCATGCTTGCATATCCTGAGCACAAGCCAAAAAGTACATGAGGCACAGGGAAAAGAGGATTCACCGAAGTTTAAATAAGTTTTACTTGTACATTTTGCTTGTTTTAACCTTTCCGCTTGGTTTCCAAAGTTCAATCATCTAAAGCCTAACTATAGCAGTTGTAGTACAAGTCCACCACCAAAAAATGTTTGCTCAGTCTCTTTTTCTTGACCAATCGATGATGATGATCCAATGGACACTCTATTTGCATAACTTTTTACCTACCCCCCTCCCACTACCCACACAACAATAAAGGCAAGGTAAGAAATAAAAAGAAGAACAAAACAGCAAGCAGCAAGCAAGCAAGACAGTCTCTTCCCCCAGCATCAGCCAATCAGCAGCCATGGGTATTTTGTTGGCTGTAGTAGTAATCAAGTGAGTAGTGTTCCCTAGCCACCACAAAAAACAGCAGCAACAGCCAGACAAGTAGACAAATAAAGGGAGTGGACATTGTCCACATACAGTTGACAACAACCGCTCGCTTGGCCTGCCTGTGTGTTGCTCCACACACCTATCTCAGTATTCCTCAATCCTAGTCCATACCTCCACTAGTCTATAGTTAACTCATAGTTGTTGTTGTAGTTATCCTGCATGGCACCCATTCTGCTGCCGCCCAAGCCATTAATCAATACAACTTTAATTGATTGTCTACAGTTGATTTTCGTGGAATAGATGTGTATTGTTAACTCACATAGTCAAAATTATTGACTTAAGCTACTGTGCTCACTCTGATAATAACCCTCCCAAAAGTGACAAAAGTACCTAATATATATTTTTAATGACCGTTCGAAGACATACTTTGTGTTAGTGTTGCAATGAAGGCATAACTTATGCAGAATTTAAAGTTGGATTGGAATAATCTATATCCTAATTGAAATTTTTTTCGGAAGATGCCCTGAAAATTGATGCGAAAATATACCAACTTTGTTGGAGTACCTTGCTACCTTGCACCGCAGAAAACGTTCCAAGTCAAATTTTTGAGTATCTTTTTTTAACAAATTTTGTGATTCTGATATGAATGTTGCTAATCTGACTTTTAATTCGGCACATTTTTTTTAATTGCAACAGCGGGTCGTGATCAAAATAAAGGTCCAAAACGACATTTAAAAATTACGCATTAGGTCATTTTGGGGATACCGTTTCTGGAGAATGAAGGCTTCACTGTGATTATAATCATAATTGACAGTTAAGTCTACAGTCAACTTTTTATGTTGTAGCATAAGTTCTAAATTAGAAAAACATGCATATTGGTAGGAGGAACATAACCTTCATAAAGCGTCTAGGACACTTTATGAAGGTTTTTTTGAAATTTTTTGTCATATGATCTACAAATTTACATTTTTGCGAAAAAATATTCTTGAAAGTTAAAGTAATCAAAATATTTTCAGTAATCCTGGATTAGGCATAATTATTTGAAAAAATATTCACGGTTACCGAGATATGATTGAGGGTAGGATAGTCGTGTCGGTAATTTTGAAATTTATTTTGCCTATTTCAGATATTTTTATATAGTATTTGGCATGTGTGGGTGGGTGGGTGGATAACGCTTTTATACTTCGAAGGCCAGAACGGGTCGTAGATAGCGAAATCACTTTTGTCACTAATACCATCGTGTTCCCCAGAATGTCAGCTTTCGTTTTAAAAAAAGAAGAGGCGAAAAAAAATGAGTTCTAATAGGGGATATACCTATTTTTATGAATGAAGTCATAGCCCCTCATTGAAATTTCGAAATACTATAGAGGCGCCTATCGGCGCCTGTGAATATAAATATTTTGCACTTGAAAAAAGTTTTTGAATAAGCAGGAACTTTTAAATTAAAACACAAAAAATCAAAAAATACCACCACTAACTGTACTACTGTTAACCGAACCTCCGGCCATGCGTGCTATAAACATCGTATAGCCACCAAACATGAAAACTATTAAGTTATTATACTATAAAGGGTGGCCCGAAAAATTCGGAAAATTTTTATTTTGAACTTTTTCTAACAGAAAAGCTTTCAAGTAGCTTTACTACTATCATCGGTTTTCCTGGGGAAATCCACGGGCAAGAGGCTATCTACACAAATTTTCCAATATTTTCCAATTTTTTATGGGCCACCCTGTACATTGGTGATTTTCCTATTATGCTTTTTAAATCTTGATTGTCCGTTGTTGTTTATCTCATTTACTGTTGTTGAAGGTCTCACCTATATATTACTAGCAACTATCATTATTGTGATAAGAAGCATTAGTAGTAGATGACCTCCTCCTCGCACCCCCACCATCGCCTGGATTGTACCTCTAACCCCTTTAGCAACTATCGTCAACCCACTACCAAAGAATGTTCAACCCCTCATTTTGAGTCCAAAGAAGACGTCAAACCTGTGTCCAGATGCACAGTTATCAAGAAAGAGGGTGTGTCCCCCGAGCTGGAGTACAAAATGAGCCTATCTTCACTGGCTGGAGGGGTCATTGGACCAGTCTTCAACTATTCAAACCAGCAAACCCAGCAGCAGTTGAGCATAAAGACGGGGGCAGGTAGTCTGAGTCCAGCATCATCCTCTTCCAAAGCAGCCACACCTAGAGACAACTCTACTACCACTACGAATACTGCCAATAATTCTGGGGAGGGCGACGAAGAGCGTGAGCTATTTTCGCAATCAAGGGGGGAATAAAATTGAGGGGCTTAAGCCTGGTCTTGCTGGAAATATTTTTGTGTTTTGTCTAAAAATCCAGATTGAGTTTGCTTTAAAGTGTCATTTTTAGCCCAAATCGAGGTGATCCCCTGCAAAGTGTGTGGCGACAAAAGCAGTGGAGTTCATTAGTAAGTTAATTTTTGATGTAAAAATTTGAGAAAAAATTGCATGATAAACTTAAGTTCTTCTTAAGTTCGATTGGGTCCGACAACTTTTTTTACTTTCTTTATCAAAACACCCAAAGTGTGTTTTGGATTTTTCAGTATATGTTCTGTCCTTTAAGTTCATTCTATAAATTCTACTTTTCAATACAGTCGACTCTCTCCATAGTGATCACCCCAGGAACCGACCAAATCTGATCACTATGGCTGGTGATCACTACGGAGAGAGTCGACTGTAAGCTATTATTTAGACTTAAAACATCATTACATGAATATGAAATTTCAAAATTTATTGAATGAGTTGATTTTTTAGTTCTCAAGTTCAATAGGGTTTTCGGTCCGGTTAATCGTTTCCAGTCTTTTGGACCGAAAACACTACACAATTGTCAGTTTTTTATTATTTGACCAAATTCTTGTAGATTTATGATAGCACCTGGTACTTTTTATAAAACTGTAATTTAGGGGCTACATAATAGCTAAATAAACTCACAAAAAAGATAGGGAATCTAAAAATTGAACATAAAAATGTTAACCTGTTTTTAAGGACAAGGGTCGATTCGATACATCCGTCGATTCGGTACAACCGCCAATCCGGACTAGTGCCGCTGGGGGCACGACTCACTTATACGGCAGGACTTCCTTATCCTTTCCCAGAATTGCCCTAATTTTCGACCCTATGTTTTAGGGTCGAAAATGTGTAGAAAAGATGAAAAAAGGCAGGGAAAGACGTTTCCCTAAACTTTAAAAAAATATTTTTTGACAAAAAAGTTGACTTTTTGCATTGGGAGACCAAAGTAAACTTTTGGTTCGAATATATTCTACCATGTTCTTGGAGCTTGGCGAAAAAAGCCTTTAATGCATTTTTGATCAAGAGTCTTGCTCGGAATCATGTTTAAGGTAAGTGAGTGCGCGCATCTCTAACTCTCCAGCCATCAGGGGGCTTGGTGGCTTGATGGGTTAGAGATCCACACACCCACATACCTTAGACACGAATCACTCGAAAGTGACTCCGGGTGCATAAAAAGGGCATGCATGCCAGAGTTTCTATATGCCGCAGATCCCACTTAACAAAACTATGTTCAAATTCTATCTTTTGAGGATCACTGGGAATCGTTTCTGGCTGGTTTACTTCGGTACCCTAAGACAAAAAGTAAATTTTGGTAAAAAAATTAAATTTGAGGGAAACGTCTTTCTCCGCTTTTTTATCTTTTCTACACATTTCTGAAGCTACGACGTACAAAATACACGATTTAAAAATTTGTTCGGTGAGACCGACGGCACAAGTGTGGATTGACGGTTGCACCGAATCGACGCTCTACCTTTTTTAAAGACACCGTAACTTGCTAAAGAATTAGTTTTTTCTGTATTCGCAAAATTACACATCAATTATTTATTTTCAGTGGAGTGATCACCTGTGAAGGTTGCAAGGTCAGTTTTTTGTCAATTTTAAAATTCATATATGGTGAAAAAACATTTTCACCGTTTTTGCAAATAGTAAAACGAAGAGTGATCACACCAAGCTCTAAAACCTACAAAATTATTTTCTTCTTTTTTCCATATTTATCCCATTATTTGATAGGCAGTAGCAGTAAATCAATTTACCAGCCAATCAATTTGTGATTTACATTGGTTTTTTGTTGCTAGACGCAAAGATGGTGTGTGTCCATCTGTTAAGGGGGGAGCTTCCTCCTTTTTGTTTTTACTTCTATCTTCCTCTTTTTGGGTGAGGAGGGATGTTGCGCAATTATTAAATGGGAAAAGAGGAAGGGGAAGTATTTATCTGTCGGGCGCCCCCCAACCCACCCAGCACTACAGTTTACTCCCTTCCTTGTTGTTGCATAGAAGGGTAAACAATGCACTCAGCCAATGGTATTGGTCAAAAAATTGCAAAAATGTACAAGGATTTGAGAGTGCAAAACAAATTGATAAAGGGAGTGGAAAGTAAAGTTAACTGTATGGTGTAGTTAACTATTCCCAACTGTCAACC
Source organism: Ditylenchus weischeri (assembly GCA_029231635.1). Taxonomy (NCBI): domain Eukaryota; kingdom Metazoa; phylum Nematoda; class Chromadorea; order Rhabditida; family Anguinidae; genus Ditylenchus; species Ditylenchus weischeri. Next base: position 67,619 of record JAMRYI010000260.1, read on the forward strand.
ACACCCTATAGTTAGCTGTAAGATATGGTCAACTTTGTCCTACAGTTGATTACGGATTGTGATAAATTAACTATGAAACAAGCACAAAAACAAATATACGATTTTCGTTCAAATATTTTGTGTTTATTTAGGGATTCTTCCGACGCAGTCAAAACACAGTGGTCAACTACCAATGTCCTCGCCAGAAGAACTGCACTGTGGACAGGGTGAATCGCAACCGTTGCCAGTTTTGCAGGTTGAAGAAGTGTCTGGAGTTGGGAATGAGTAGGGAGGCTGTAAAGTTTGGCAGGATGTCCAAGAAGCAAAGAGAAAAGGTGGAGGATGAGGTTTGGCACACAGTTTGTACACCATCCACCCCCACTTGCACATTCCACAACATCTGCTGAATACCGTATTTACTCTAAGAAAATCCCCCCTTCTAAAATTTAAAAAACATGTTTGTGGCATTGTGTTTTGAACAATTTTTTAAAAGCTTCTGTCAAGCAGGTTACCATTCACCTTGTAACTCATCTCACTGGCTACAAAATAGGTAGTAACTTGCCTAAGAGCAGTCTCAAAAAAACGTGTGTCAAAAACAGAATGCCAAGAACATGATTTTAAACGCAAGTGGGGGCGCTTATCAGAGTAAACATGGTAGTTGTGACTAAGTCACTAAAATCCAGCGCCAATAATAGTTTCTTCTCTAAAATCTGGCTTATAGGATCTCCAGTTTTCAACTCCGTCTAGTTAACTTTTACATGTTAACTTTTTTGCCAATTTTCCGCGGGAGCAGAGCACGATGGCGTTTTTAGTTTTTCCGAAAAGCTTGTTTGAGTAAGTGAAAAACAAGCATTTTAAAAGTCAGAAAATCAGTACTCAGTTACAGAGTGCTGTAACTTTTTTCTCCACAAGCATACCAGCTTGTTTTACAAAGCTAAAATATCACACACATCCTGCTAACTTTCTATAATAATAGAATTCCTACATCCCTAAAAGGAAAAAAGCTATGTGTTTTTTTCTGCATCTTTTTTTTGTTATTATCGCATTCGACGTAAAATCAAAAAATAGATACAGGTCATAAATATCAGATTTTCAAGTTTTCCTACAAAAATTTAAGCACACGTCAGATGAAATCCAGACTTTAGTCGAATACAAGGAAAAAAGTTACATGAAACTTTAATCATAGCGAAAATCGTATTCTCAGTAACAATTCATATTCCAAAATGTAGCCTTGGGTCTCCTCTAAAAATTGGGAGGAGATCTTTGGTGGATCGAGGACGTGTGAAAGCTAGAAACTATTTTAAGTCTGGAACTTATTTTTCTAGTCAAATTAGACGAGTTTTTTCAATTTCTCACAAAAACTTGCTTAAAGTTCAAAATGCACCTTTTCGGGCGTTTTGAAAGGCCGTAGAGCATGCTGGAATAAATTATGAGCATATATATGAAGCACCTACAATTGTGATACCTGAAATTTTACCATTCTTAGAACCATAGCTTTTTTCCTTTTAGGGATGTAGGAATTCTATTATTATAGAAAGTTAGCAGGATGTGTGTGATATTTTAGCTTTGTAAAACAAGCTGGTATGCTTGTGGAGACAAAAGTTACAGCACTCTGTAACTGAGTACTGATTTTCCGACTTTTAAAATGCTTGTTTCACTTATCATGTTGGCGGAAAAGTCCTCCATCGACACTAAAGTCACTAGCACTTTGTGATGGGTTGCAAAATATTTTTATTTATAAAAATCACAAAAAAAACTGTGGGTTTCAAATTGTGGGTTTGAGGGTTTCAAAATTAACTTTTTCAAAGGAAATATTTAATATGTGAAACTCATCAAATATTTGGCGCTAGTATAGAATACCACCCCCCCCCCTCCCGAATCAGACCATTCCAAAATCGCTGTAACTACCCTTTGGAAGAACAAGTTTATCCTTATGCTTATCCTTACATTTGAAAATGCTTTGGCGAAAATTTTGACGGAAAACTTTTTTTCCGCTAAACTAACCCGCAATTTTGACACCGGATTCGTGTACAGCATGGTCGATTTGCTCATAAAGCTGCTCTTAAAAATTAAAAGTCATCGTCAAAATTCGAATTCCTCTCGTGACAAAAAACATTTAAACTTGAGAAAAAATTCAATATTTGAATAATTATTGTCTCGAGAGGAATTCGAATTTTGACGATGATTTTCTATTTTTATGAGCAGCTTTATAAGCAAATCGACCATGCTGCACACGAATCCGGTGTCAAAATTGCGGGTTAGTTTAGCGGAAAAAAGTTTTCCGTCAAAATGCTTTTCAAATATTTGTTAATTTTTTTGAAATGGTCGCTTAACCCTCTAAAGACGTTGTTTTGTTATTCTTTTAAGCATTTTTTGTGCAGTTTTGTTTGCTCTTTCAAATGGTATGCGGGGTTTGCTGAACAGACGGTTCTATCACACGTAATTTTGCTTATTTTAGTAAAAAAAGCTTTTTGAAAAAATGACACAATTGTTTCTTTAGGCCAAACATTTCACATTTAGTTATCATAATCATCTGAATAATATGTCATTAGAAAGCTCAGTCTCTGAGCTTTCTAGCGAACTAAAGAAGTCATATAAGTGTATAAAAAATATTTGAGTACCAGATGATTTTATGAACATACCCAAGTCACATTTGACGCCATTCAGAATTCGGTCTGAAGATCAAGCGGAAAAACTAAAAACACCATTGTGCTCTGCATCAAATTCTGAGTCCAACGAGGCAAATCTTGCACCTGGGAACAGGACTGTTAATACTTAAATAAGAAGTTTTCCTTTACCGCTGATTCGACATTACCTTTCACGGCGTGTCAAACACGTCGAAGGGCGAAATCGACGTTGGCGTTCTGTCACCAAATATTTTGAATAAGACCTTATTTTTCTGCTGTTTTTTTAAACGACACATCAAAAAGTTCGTTCCCACCTAAGGTTTGACACTTCTTATTCCTGATTTAATATTTTTCTTTGATCTTTGGACAGTTTTTTTTATCAATCTGGTCCAAAAAGTTGCAAGGATTCCGATTTTGTCATTTATTTTTACAAATATTAGCGGAGATATGAGGTCCATTAGCTTACTAAAACACGTCAATTTTCATAAAACCACTAGGTTAATTTAAAAGTCAACTGCGAATCCAACAACTAAATACACCATCAGAAAGCTGAGAAAAAATGCTATCATATGGTCGGCCAGAAATTTTTTTGATCAGATTTACTCGGCGATAAAGCTATTTGAAGTTGGTGATTTGACTCTACCAAACAATAATTCAAACTTCTCTTTGTTCAAACTTTTTGAATTTCTAATGCAACTCGGTAAAGTTTTTTTTCAAATGATAGAGCAATTCCTGGGCAATCCAGTGATCTAAAAGTTTCTTATATATGACACACATAAGCATAGGTTACAAACAAGAATACAAGGTTGAGAAAAAAAACACCCAAAAATTTGATTTTTTCGAATTTTTGACAAGGAAAATGTCGATATCGCCTTTTGACGTGTTTGACACGCCGTGCTGTAAGAAGGAATTTTTATAGCGTAAAGCCTGTAGTAATCACCAATTCTGACCGTGCCCACCTTTGACTAATCTCATGATCTAGTTTGCAGTGTTTGACATCCCACCCCATCTAACATATTCTTGTCTTTACACCCTTTCTATCTAAACTGAACTGTTTGTATTGCAGGTGCGACTTCACCGCCAACGCATCGAGTACCACCACTTGCAGGTCAGTCCAGCCACAGCTATAGCGGCGGCAGCAGTAGCAGGTTACGCCAATGGAGGCAGTAGCCACTACACCACTGAGTTCAAGTATTCTCCACCCTCCAACAACTCCTCTTCTGGAGCTAGTGGTAATATATCAAATCCTCAACAGCCACTGGTCTATTCAGTCAACACTTCTGGTGGGTCTATAGCTGTAATAACTCGAGAAATAGGTTTCTTCCTATTTTGTGTTGTAATTCGAAATCCTAAAACTTAAGCTACAATTTTTCACTTTCGCTAAATATCTGCGTGCACGCGAATCATTTGGTACTAAAAAATTGTGAATAGCAAAGAGACCTTGGAAATCAGAATTGGTCGACAAAACCATTATTTTTCAGACAGCCACACTCCCCACCGCCAGTCTTCCACATCAGCAACAGCAGCTGGCGTGTCCCACCCCTCCAACAGTTATCCAGAGGCCTCCCATCTAAATCTCTACAGTCATCAGCAGCACCATCCATTGCAGCACCATAGTCCAGATGAAGGGGCCAGTGAGGGTGTGTATGCGTGCCCAGCCTCCAGCATGCTTACTCCCTACCATCACCAACACCAGCAACAAATAGCCTCCTCCTCCCACCTAGCTGCTGCCCCTATAAGCAGCAGTGCCTATCCAGCAGCAGCCAATGGCCGAGGCTACTGTGCTGCTCCTATAGCTCAGGCAGGGGCTGTCCCCTCCTCCTCTGGCGGCTACCCCACTGATATGCAAATGTAAGTGGTTGAAGTTAGAATTGGTTAACTCTATTTACTGTAGAAAAAATACCGTATATTCTCTATTAATCGGACATGGCCGTTCATTTTACAAACCCACGTCGAGGGGTGCCCGTTTATTAGAGAGTGCTCTATGATTATTACGACAATTTCGCCATTTAGACTTGGCACTCTCAATTCAACGTAACTAGGGTTGGAATTTGACCGGTCATTTTCAAATCCGGTCAAATAACCGGTCATATTTGGTCATATTCGGTCTTTTTTTGTAATAATTGTACTAGAAAGTTAACTGTGCTGGAGGGTTAACTGTACTGGAGGTTATAGGGTGGATTGCGGCGATATTAAAGAGTAGCGCGGCTGGCAAAATATGGTTTTCTTGTTGTTTTCTTTAATTTTTAGTCTTCCGATCAAATAAACCCCAGCACCAAAACAGCGGTTTCCAAGCTTTCGTCATTGCTATGTCTAAATGGAAAATGACCGAAAATAAGAGAAAATGACCACACCTTGGTCATATGACCTCATATGGCTAGAAAATGACCGATCATATGACCGAGGCGTAACCCTAAACGTAACCCTTTTAAGGTTTAGAGGGTTCGATTTAAAGGACCGTCGCCGTAGTTTCCGAAAAAATTAAGATTTCCGCCGTTAAGATTCAGGGTCTCGATATAAGAGCACCCCTGTTTAAAAATCAGGTGTTGTTAGATCTAGATGCGAGATTCTCAATGGCGTAAACCTTTTTTTCGGAAACGACTGGCAAAATCGAAATTCTTGCTATGTTTCGGACCAGTGGTGTATAATCGCTCTTTCTTGGCTCTGGATCTCGCTCTGAGTTTTCAAAATTTTCGCTCTGACTCGGAGCCAGAGCGTTGTACACCACTGTTTCGGACTGGACTAACCAATCATATCCGGCAAAAGTCATCAAAATTTAGGGAAAAATGTTGTATTTGAGAGAGTGTCTCTTATATTGAGACTCGACTGTATTTCCATTTTAGACCCATCCATGGAGTGGTGTCCTCCACAGTCGACGATGAACTGGTCAAAGAGATTGCAGAAGCCTTTGAAAATGCACATATCAACTTGTACTTGAACTGTTCTTCCTCCTCCTCTTCCGGCTCCAACGGACCTCAACCTATTGACCCATTGCTGGAGCAGCGCTTCAGGAATATGGTTGGCACTTATTTAATATAGTAAACAACTATCAAAAAGTTCTCACAAAACCAGTCTAATTCAGCGCTCTCACTTTTTTTTTCCAAAAAGGTCATTTGGGTAAAAACACATTTTACAGTCAAACCTCGATATAGTGGCCCCCACCTCAAGTTCGTTCCCGCCTTGGGTCCGACACTTTTTTCACCCTGATTTTCGAAGTTTTTTACCACTTCTGTTTTGACAGTCTGGTCCCAAATATCGTGAAGATTCCGATTTTCCCAGTCGTTTTTTTTAAAACTGAATAATTTTTCCATTTGAAAATGAAAACCTCGATATAGTGGCCCTTTAATTTTTAAATAGGGGGCCACTATATCGAGGTTTGACTGTATTGCAATTTTGCTTATTTCCATTTTGAAGCAAAAAAAGATTTTGACGTAAATCTTAAAAATAAAAAAGATTTGGGGTCCCAAAAAAAGGGCAGATCTTTTTAACAGAACATGGTTTTTCAACGCAATGGCATGTGCGAAATTTTAATTGGCGGAGGGCAGTTCCTTTTTGTCTGAAACCGCCCTCTTTTCAGTCGTTTGAACTTTTTTGAAATAACCCAAAAGAGTACAGTTCTAGACGCAAGAAAATTGTCCCCACCTATTCAAATTTTACACATGCCGCTGCGGAGCAAACCTTTTTTCAAGACTTCATATTACCGCAAAAGTTACCGCAAAAGATATTACCGCAAAAGACTTCATATTACCGCTTTTTCTGCCACAAAAAGACTTTCTTTTGCCATAAAAAAACTTTTTTTGCGCCAAATTTTTTCTTGCTGTGAAAGACTTTTTTAGCGACAAAAAAAGGTTTTTACGGCAAAAAAGTCTTTTTGCGGCAAGAAAAAGGTTTGCGCGCCGCTGCGCGCAGAAACCATGGTCCTTTACAAAGGACGTCTGGGAACCCTGGTTTAATTATACAAACGTTTTAATTCATAACTAACTTTATTTTGTGAACTAACTAAAATTACAGACACAGTTTGCAGATATGGTTATATCCAGGGCTCTTGTTCGTACTTTATTTAAAGATTTGTACTTTATTTGGGCATCCTTACTTTATTTAAAGATTTGTACTTTATTTGGGCATCCTTACTTTATTTCCAAATAGGAGCCGAAAATGTAATAATTTGTAGTTTTGCTTTGAAAATTTTCGCCTACGGCAAAGTTTCTCATTCAAATTTTTATTCGAATTGTTTATTTTTCCACGTTTTTCATGCTGTTCTTTGCTTCCGATTTTTTCCGTCTTTTTCCACAATACCTTAACAAGTGGTTGCACATGGAACTCCGTCTCTTATGTGTCTCACATCATCAACACCCCCCTCACCAAAATTTATTTATCGGTAACCCCTCTGTCAGGATGGAAATTTTTCTGTTTTTTCCTTTATATACAGCAAAAATTAGAAGAAAAAATTCCGACGGCGCCTCTTGGCGCCGTCGAGTTTTTAAAACCAGGAAGACCCAGAAAAACGGGTACAGCAAAATTTCGGTTTATTTACGTCAAAAATTAACCGAAAGCCAGGTTACGGGCAGATAACCGATCAAAAATTTAAAAAAAACCAAAACCGAAAACCGGGTTTGACAAAAACTTGTTTTTAAAAATCTAGCGAGTCAAAAACACCGATCGTAAAGTGTTTTACAAAAATCTGCGATTTGAAAAATGTCCTTTATTTTGGTGCCAAAATCTTAAATTTTTTTCAAATATACTTTATTTCAAAAACTCTCAACAAGAGCCCTGGTAATATCTGATTTTACAGACAGAATTGAAAATTTTTGTGTAATCATTTTTCGCAATAAGCTTGACCGCCAGGAGGATATATCTCAACTGTCCTCATACTCAATTTATGTTTTCCCCACCTTGAAGATGGGTGCCTGACACGATGGCTGTATAAGGGAGCCTAAAAGTCCCTTTATTTCTCGCTGGTGTACCACTCCCGCCCCCATCAACAAATTTTCGATATATTTGCTGTTTGGTGAAGTAGGGTTGGGGGAGAATTGTTGCATGTGCACCGCCAATCACGAGGGGCTGACCTTGGGGGATTGCTTGTTTGGTGGTTGTCCCCCAGCCATTACTACTACTATTATTACGTAGCAGGATGGTCTTGTATACAAACATAGGGGGATTAACGATTACTAGGGAATATTAAGAATTTGCACCAAAAAATTTTTAGTTTTTAAGGAAAACATTTAAAGATTAGCGTACAATAAAACAATTCATAATTTAAACTATTTAATCTCGAATATTACCTAAAAAGTCGTATACTGTGTAAGTTTATTGACACTGTCCAATTAACAAAAAATTTCGAAAGCACTAAAAAATTCTGGAGCTTTTTTTAGTTTGGTGTTCTTAGCCAATCATTAATTAAATTTATTTGAAATTTCTAAATTTTATAAGTTTAGCAAAAATAAATAAAGAATTTTATTAGTAACCCAAGGTAAAAAAATCATTGTATTTTTCTTTAGAACTCAGAGTTAAAATAAAACAATTCATAAAAAATTGACAAACGAGAAACCCTTTTTTAACAAAAGTGGAAAATATCTGGGCAATCGGTCTGAGTAATTAACCAATTAATCAAAGATTCCAGAACTAAAGTATTGCCTATATTTGCATGAAAAATACAGGCATTTGTTGACTACAAAAATAAAGTGGCTACAAATGGTATTATTGATGGTTTATATAAGCCATGAAATGAAAAGATCTGACAAGAAATTTTGAAAATTTTTAAAATTGACTCATTCCCTTTCCTTATACCTAAAGCATTTTCAGGACCGCATTGAAGGTTGGATAAAATATGCGAATGAGTTGACTAATGTGATCAGATGCATAATCGATTTTGCCAAAGCAGTGGAAGGATTCAAGAGACTTACGTATGTGCCCATTTCTTTTACGCACATTTCTTCTAATCTGCTTTTATTTCAGTCAAAACGATCAGATTGTGTTGCTCAAAAGGTCCACCTTCGAACTGTCTATTATAGCCATGGCTCAGCAATACAACTTGGAGACTCATTCACTCAATGTCAACAACCTCATTCTGCCCGTCTCACTTATTTCCTGTCAGGACCCAAGGGAAGCGTCTTTTGCTCGGGAAGTGATCACTTGTCTGGTAGGTCACTTATTTCATTGGTCAATCACAGTATATGCAAACCCATTCTCCTGTTGCAGCACATGATAGCCTCGTTCCAGCTAAGCACCACAGAAACTGCTTTGCTGTCCGCCTTTGTGCTTCTGGAAACTTCAGATGTGGAGCAACTCTTCGTGAATCAACTGAAAAACTGTTTGGCTGCCCAACTATCGCCCAGGTTTGGTGATGCGGATGATGTGATGCACAGGTTGTTGGGAGTGTTGCCTCGTCTCAGAGATCTATCTAGAATACATGTGGTTTGCCTGGCCAGATTTAGGCAGTCTGTGAGTGACACCGCTTCAGCTATTGAACTGCCTCCTCTATATAGTGAACTGTTTTCGACGGAGGTTTGAGCGCTGCAGTATTGTGTTTAACTGTTAACTGTATGTTTAAAGTTGAGTGTAATCTCAGTTTCAATCTCTATTAGAAGAAATATGTATTTAGTTGTAAGCCCACAGTCATAATTATACAACTAATTGTGAGTCTCCAGTTATTTTAACTCTGATTTTACTGTTGACTCTGAGTCTAAAAAATATAATAATTGAAAAATATAATTAGGGCCGTTGGTCTGCTTAATCGTAAATTTGGCCCCGTTGAGAAATGGGTACCGATTCTTGGCCTTGATTCCAGTGTTGTTATTAAGCGCAGGATAGGCCAGCGTACGCTAGAATGGACTCGAATATGTTTCCCAAACTACAATTTTCTTTAGGAAAACATGTTTGGATCCGTCCTAACATACAAGGGCGTATTCTGTACCTTAGTACAAGTTAAAAACAACCAGGGGAACAAAAGCAAAAAATTGGTACCATTGTTCAATAGAACCAAAAATTTATGTTTACCGATATCCCTAATATAATGGTAATTGTGAGAGTAGCGTAACACGTGTAGCTTCTCCGATGACGGTCTTTTAAGTTGCCTTTTCTTGTGTGTAATTAATTGAAATCCTCAATTCATCTTTCTAAAGTGCTACATTGTGTTCTTTTACCATTTTACTTTGTTTAAAGAGCATTTATTAATTGTATTTTTTAAAACTGCTTTTTTTCGAAAATTTTGGCACTGAAAATTTGAAAAAGCCGAAGCAAGCATTGCCGAACTATTTGTTCCAAGAAAACTTGAAATTCAATTCAATGGATAAGCAGACCCAAAATTTTTTTACAAAAAGATGCAATTAATTTTACTTATTTACTTTATCATCTCTACGAGCCTTTTGATTTGCATTCTTCTTAAACTGCCCAATCCACATTAGTTGGATAATAATTTTGTCTCTCATCCCATACTACTTATTCTCTACCCACTGCATCATCATCAGAGTTATTTATTCTTTTGCTTTTTTCTCGCAAAAAACCACCATTATTCTTTTAACAGCAATAACAACAGCAGCTGCAGCAGAGTTTTATTTTGAATGGAGGAGGAGGAGAAAAAAAGAAAATCGCGTAACTCCAAACAGATGGAGAGCGCAAACTTCCACTGCTTCAAAAAACTTGGAAATTTGGCAGAGAAAAAGGGATGCGCGAGAGAGATCTTTGTAAATTCAATTTTTCTGGGTCATGCACCTTTGCCCATCCTGGCACGAAGGTGATCATCTCGCATACTCCCCCAGTTCTCTTTTATTCTCCAACTGTCCACTCTCTCCCACTCCAGCCACATGCATGCATCAATGCTGAAGAGTGGAAGAATTACTAAAAAAGGTAATGGAATTGCGCAATTTCATTCACGATTTTTGGTCAACACAACGAAAATTGGATTCCAAGGGATGTCAGAGACAAAATAACATGCAAGTTTATTAAAAAAATAAGTAAATATACATTTCTACTCAACCACCATTAAAGTTGCGAGAATCTTTTTTATCTTTATAAAATTTACTTAATTTGCGGTTCAAAAAAAGGCTGGCTTCTTGCAATATGTTGTGTTTAAAAGTAGAATTTCCCACAATTGTAATTACTGTACAAGGTATCCGAAGAATTTCTGACGAGTTAGATCGAGTTTTGGAATTCTGTAAACGCAGATCGACCCAGAAAAAATATACAATTTTTTCGGTGTATAATGTGAAAAACACGATTTTCGTTTGGTCTCCTCTGTGGTTTGGGTCCTGGTCATTGGATGGATCTAGATGATCAGTACCTAAACCACAGAGGGGACCAAGCGAAAATCGTGTTTTTTACATTTTATACCAAAATATTGTATATTTTTTTCTGAGTCGATCTGCGTTTACGGAACTTCAAAACTCGGTGTAAAAAAAAATTACGAGCAGTTGAAATCTTCAGAAATTTTTTTGGACACCATGTACTTGTGCCTTTTAAAATGTTTTTTTACACTTGACTCTCAATATAACTTTACCCCTTATAAGGGGCGTGTCAAGAAATTTGATACACTTTAAATGGTCATAACTTTTTTCATGGGCCAGCTTCCAAAAATCTGTGAACGCTAATCTACTTAGAAAAAATGTACAATTTTTGGTATATAATGTCAAGAACACGATTTTCGCTTGGTCCCCCTGAGGTTTGGGCCTTGCCTATCGAGAGGCCATCCACAGACCAGGAGTCAAACCACAGAGGGACCAAGCAAAAATCGTGTTTTTGACGTTATATACCAAAAAATTGTATATTTTTTCTAAGTCGATTGACATCCACAGATTTTTAAAATTCAGTCCATAAAAAAGTTATGGATATTTAAAGTGTATCAAATTTCTTGACACACTCTGTATAAAGAGTCGACTGTAAAAGCATATTTCATGCAAAATCATTCGATTTTCTTTCATATTGAACACTACCAAAAAACTTTATTTATGATGTTCATTGATATTTCTTTCCTTTTTTGCTTTTTTTAATCATTCCAACCACTTAGAGGTTCCAACAATCGAATGGCTTTCAAATTGTTTCCGTTTTTAAATTGTTTTCACTTCGATGTAAAACTATATTATACTCAACCTGTACAATTATCATCGCCTTTATTGGTAATTCAAAGCTGTCCAGTGATAACGTGTTTGAACTAATAAAAACGTTAGACAATTTCTTGAAAACTGAGATCAAACATCAAAACTACAAAGCAATGAGATCATAAAGCAAGCATTTTAGAAGCTGCTACGTCAGGAAGGGACCTCTTTCGGCAGTCATTTGCAATCCATCTAATTAGCTGATCGAAAAAGTAGCGCACACTGTAATGTTTCAAATCGAGCATCAACTGCTTGGCAAAATGGCGAAGGTAGAACTCGAAGGCAAAACGGCAAAAATCGCGTCGGATGGCTATATATAATTATATATATAGACAAAAGGACAAAATGATCTGAACTATATACCTAGCCGACGATGGCTGGGAAACACTTTGGCACAGGCTTGGAGAGACATGTAGCGAGATCTAAAACCGCATACACTAGCACAAACTACAACAAACAATAACTTACTTCAGTAAACGTTTTGTAGAGGAACACAAAAGATTGAACTGCTCTGCGGGATGAGTTTTTGGCACATTGTAGACTGGACGGCGTTTGCGGTAGCGGTGATAGTCGACAGTTAGCTACAGTTGCAAAATAAAGAAGAAATTATTTTTATAGTCATCAGAGACATACAAAACCCTTACAGTCAGAGTTTTAGTATTGAAGGCAAAGCCACACCATGCTAGCTTCTCCTTCTTTCTCAGCCGTTTTAACCCTGGAATAGATTTGATGTCAAACGAAGAGGCGACCTTCTGACTGTTCAGGTTGACTCCATAACGTGTTCCTTTGACGTGAAGATTTTTAAGGACCTAGAAAAGTGCTTTGACATTTCGGTAAGTATCAAAACCAAAAACATTTACCTCTGTTATTTGCTCCTGACTCTTAGAAATCATGATGTAATCGTCCACATATCGGCGGCAGAACTAAATAAAAGGAGCACATGGCACCCTATTTTTAGGAAAAAATACCAATCCAATAGGTCGCTGAGGGAAAAGTGTTCGCTCGACTGTACCCAGATACAAATTACACAGCTTGACGGAGAGGATATTGCCTGAAGTAAAAAGTTATCCAAGAAATATTTTGGCCAAGAATATTACCCTGAGCTATCCCACAACCTGCAAATAACAGATGCGTTACAGAAGCTTCGTATAAGTGCATCGTAAAAATCGAACTGTACCTGCCTGATACTTGATACCATTGTGCACAACGATAGTTCGAAGAGCGAAGTCGCAAATTCTCCGAAACACTTCTTGACCACTCAAAGCTATACCAATCGGGTTGCTGGAAGTTTGCTTTTCAGTAATGGGTTATGTACAATGTGCGGTATGAGTATCCTTAAAACGGACCGTAAACCACAAACCGTTAAACATTCCGTGTTCGCGGTCCTATATTCAGGGCTGCACCGGATATGAAAAAATATCGGATCGGATATGAAAACATATCGGATCGGACATCGGATGTCAAAAATTTCCGGGTATCGGATATCCGGTGCAGCCCTAGCTTATAGCCCCCAATACAGCCAAAGGTTGGCGAAAAAATTGTCCTAGTCTGGATACGCTCCAATACTAATGGCCCGTAATAACTTTACTATTAAAAAACCGACTCTGACAAACTCTCTTCTTTTTTACATCGGAGTCTCTGCATAGCCTGCGCGTAGTTAGAGCCTAAAGCAACACTCTTGGCCATTTCTTCCGAAGGTTAAAAAAGTTAGGTTACCTGCAACCCGTCGTTGATAACGATAATTGAGTCGGGAATTCTTCAAAGTTACACGAACTACTTCGAACATTCTGAAAACCACAAATCATCTCAAAAGTGTTTATAGCTAACCAAGGGGTACTTATCCTTTATCCGGACCCCACCTATTTTTTGCACCTCTCAATGAACTTTACTTCCTTTTTTATTTAATTCTTTTTTCGAAAAACGTCCTTCCCCCACTTTTTTTCGCCTTTTCCATCGTTTTTAGGGCCTGAGACATACTTTCCCCTGCACTTTTGAGCTACCCCAAATAGTGTACTTTAGCCTCTCACTACTAGTGAATCACTAGTAGTGAAAGGTGGGGTCCGGATAAAGGATAAGTACCAACCAAGGTACGACATTTGTGCTGTTTTACATCACAAATGTCAAATTCTGACCCTAAATTCACAAGTTACTTCTGACTCCTGACGCGAGGCGATAAGACTGTGAGGTCACAGTTAATAATTACAATTTACAGAAGATTCCATTTTTACAGTGGGTTGTAACAATTTTGAACTAAAAATAAAACCTTTTTTCTGGCAGCACCCTCTTCAGAATTCGTTCTAGATAGGAGTGATTGATGTTTGTGAAGCAATTGCCTAAATCCACTGCAGCCCAGTAGAGAGGTTCATTCATTTTTTTCTTGCGATCTAACAAAAATTTGCGGTAGCCGCCTTGAAATATGCGCAAATCTAAACAAAAACATTTTCCAGGATTTTAATCACGACTCGTGATTCACGATCGTAGGTCAAAAACTTACTCGAGATTCCCCAACCAAATAACTCAGGATTTTCTTGAATAATCAGATCGAGCACAGCCTTAGTTTCATGCAATTCATTCGAGATCCTTGTATCCTTGAAAGTGACAATTGGTCGAAAACCAGATGTTTTCGGCAGGAATCTAAACTTAACAAGTTCATGAGGCTTAGGCGTAATACGAGTCGCGTAACAAACTTTTAAAGGTTTCCTATTTTAATTTTAACCTGTAGTTATCTAATACTTAAAATGACCGCTAGAATCTAGCAAACATTTTAGTAATCAGAACTCTCAAAGTACCAGCGTGTTACGCGACTTACTTTTGTTGATTTCTCAAATTTAAATATGAACTTCGAGAGTTCTGATTACCAAAATGTTTGCTAGATTCTAGCGGTCATTTTGAGTATTAGATAACTACTGGTTAAAATTAAAATAGGTGTTGTCGAAACTTTTAAAAGTTTGTTATGCGACTCGTGTTACGCGGAAGTTTGGGTGGAGCCTGCAGAAAAAAGATAGTGCCAGAAGAGCATAACAACGGTACTTTCCCACCTTAGTTTGTGAATAGGTAATCTGTTAGACACATCACCAGTAGTCTTCAGCGCCCTTTGCGCCTTCAGCAACTCAAATCCTTTCTTTTCCAGCCGCCACCAGAAGCTTTGCCTGTAATAAACTATTCGTCCAGAGGAATTCATGGTCACGTAGAAATGAGTGCTGAAATTTGAAAATTCACCGCATACCTAAAATAATTACCAAACACAAAACCTGAGAACATTGATGAACAATATCACAAAATATTGAAGCAGATTTTTGAGCACAATCATTTTCAGCTTGAAAGGAACATAATCGAGCCATTTAATTTCGCATAGACGGATTCCCTCAGACAGCTCAGCAAAAGAGGCGACGTCACCACGACTTCGCAGATCATGAAAAACTTTGACGAAATTGTACACCACTATCTTCCAATTTTCTCCACCCATCAGCTCTTGCGGGAACAGTAGTTGGAATAGTTTTTGGAGGAGCGCTTTCATTTGGCCAGTTGTCATTGATTTGCTAAAGGAAATGGAACTTGCCGTATTTTCTCTAATTATGGGGCCGTCTCTAATTTAGCGACCCTCCTCAGTTTAGACACAATATGTTAACCCAGAGCAGTGTTTCCAAAACGGAAAGATTTTTTTACTGAAAAAATAGTTAACTTCAAAATTTTCACTGAAAAAATTTATCTCATTTTTCTCACTTAAAAAATAAGTTAACTATTTTTTCAGTTAAAAAGCTGAAAATGAGAATGCTTTTTTGTTGTCTTTTTACGGCAAAATCCTGAAATCTGACCAATATGAGCCCTACATAACTTGTAATTTTACGTCTGGCTCATACTGGTCGGAATCATACCGGTCATAAAAGACCATAAAAGGCATTCTCATCTTCAGCTTTTTCACTGAAGACATAGTTAACTTATTTTTTCAGTGAGAAAATCTTCTCATTTTGGAAACACTGACCCAGAGTCAATATTTTGCAAATATGTTTATTGCATTTTCTTAACTCCCACGAGCTCTACCGATAACACTTTTATATCTTGGTTGAGCACTCAAAAATCTCGAGATCGACCTCCAAATTTTCCGATTTTCAGAGGGTTGAAAAGTTCATCGGCCGGCCGCTAAATACGGTATTTGGGGGTCATACAGAATAAGTACCAAGAAAGGGTTTCAAGGGCTTCAACGATTGAAAATACTTACTTCACAGCTTTATTAGGTGAGTAATATTCATAATGAGGGACATGGTCGTTGACCACTCTTGCAATCCTTAGTCGACGAAAGTTTTTCATGGTTCGGACGACAAGCTCAAGAAATCCACTGATGGAAGTGGTAGAAACTTTGGCTACTGCATCAAAGCATTCGTTGGACAACTGCAAGAATAACATAAATCACAAAATTCATGATCTCTGAGTCAGGGACCTCGACTATGACTGTAAACCGTTAACACTCCTTACAAATGGAAGACACCATTGTAAATAAGTGCTAGATAAAAATATTACCATTCCAGTGGCGACCATAATCTTGTAATTTTTGCCCAACTAAATTTTGGCGTTGATAAAAATGCTCGAAGAAGAATGGCAAAGCGAGTACCCATGAAATTTGCTCCGGTCTACAATACTTCGTACCACTTTTGTTGAGGAGTGCGTGTATTGGTGGTACAGTCCAAGGCATCTGATTCAGCTTGTCCATTTCATCCACTGGCAGGAAATTCGGTTTTTTGCGATCTTTCTTTTTTCTAAATGTAAACGAGTAAGAAAGGGGAAAACTGAGGGAGTATTGAAGATCTACCTATTTACTTTGCGTTTACGGACCATTACTATTGATCTGAACGATATAAAACTTGAGATGTGATTCTGGAGCGAATAATTTTTCAGTCATGTTTTATTTTAATTCCTATTGTGCCGAAAGGCTATAATAGCCACGAATATGTTTTCGATGGCTGGAAGTATTTCGGTAGTGAATAACCGGGTGGCTCAAGAAATTGCCAGCATTTCAAATTGCCATGACTTTTTGTCCTGATGTGATATCGAAAAATGGTCTCTTGTAATCGCCCTCTCTTCAATTCGCGAATATTATATCTTACGAAAAATTATAGTGGAACCGCTTTTACCAGAAGCGTAAGGTTAAATCTCGATTTTCGGTCCAAGAGGACGACCGAGGCAAAAAAATGAAATTTTGGTTTTTTCGTACAATACACCATTCGCGAGCGCCGACGCAAGAAGGCGATTGCAAGTAACCGTTTCTCAAAAAAAGGTTATGGCAGTTTGAAGTGCTGGAAATTTCTTGCGCCACCCTGTATTGTGGTGAAACAAAGAGAACACACAACCCTGCCATTAAATTTATTCTTTCAACAAAACGACAACAAAACAATTGCTTTGCAAGAGACAACATTTTTATTTTTAATTTAGACATTCAATGACTCTGCTCGTTTTTCCACACACCCTATAAAATTCCACGATAAGCACCTAGAATAAAATTTCATGGAAAAATTCGATTTACCTTCTTTTCTGTCTTCAATTTCTCCAGCTGAAGGGACATTTGCTGAGATCGAAGGGTGAGGCGCTTAGTGTTCTCCATGACTTGTTCATGGATACTCACCGGTTTGACACCCATGACCACTTGTTTTTTGTCAGAGTCAATTTTGGCTCCTTCTATGCGATAGTTTCGGATTAGATCCACAATCCATGCTTCTGCTTCTTCCTATAAGTAAGCAATTAAAAATCCTTTGATCTATTTATAAATATACGTACTGGGTCCATAAAAAGGCGAGAGGATAGCATATCTGAACAGCAAAAAACGCTTGATTCTAAGTACCTTTGAAGTAAAAATAGTTTTACCTAGACTTATGCATTGGTGGATTCTGCAGAACATGTCAAACACCAGCAATCGAGCACTTTCTCGGAAGTCATTTACACACCCCACCAAGAAGAAGTCATTTTCCAGGACCTAAGGTGCAAAAGGGTGACGTAGTCTTAATTTTAACCACATCAAACCTTCTCGCAGTCCTGCAGCTTCTGCTGAGCACCATCAAAGTCATAGTCGATGTATAGACTAGACAAGAAATCAGTGACTGGGTCTCTGTAGTTGGTCTTCTCCTAAACGTTTGTTTGGTTATGGACATATTGTTCCCTTGACAGATGTATATTGTTACAATGTCAATGACCCTTATTAGGTCTTTTAGGCTATTCTTCTGTTTATTTTTGCTTGTAACCACAGCAACAGCCAGATAGCGAAGCAGATGGGGACATAGAATCTACAAGTAGGTATATAATGAATGTGGCGTATATCCAATCCACTCACCTGGATGGTGTTCAGGTAGGGCTGCTGATTTAAAAACATCTCAATAATTTCATCCCGACCCTTGGGAAAGTTAAAGTAGACAAACAGAGCCCAATGCAACAACCAGGCACGGTGTTGCAGCAACTCCACTTCAGTGTCACTAAAAAAATAGGGTTGCTATTTGTGGAATTAAACTAAAAAGAATCAACTTCACTACACATCCATTTGGATGAAAAACTTTGAGTTAAGATGATGGTTGACTATAAATTGCTATCCCTAGTTCCCCGATCTCAAGTCAACTTACAAAGGATCGGAGTCAATGTAAGCCTTCAACTTTGTCAGGTCATCCTTTGCATGAGTCCACTCCTGGTTCAAAATCTCTGAAGCCAGCTTGCCATAGAGTGCATTCAGGTAGTTAGGATCATGTTGGGGGACCACATTGCGGTAGTAGAACAGACAGATGGAAGCTGCTTGATAGTTGCCACACTCGTATTGGAATTTGGCATATTTGAATAGGTATTCCAGCATCTCAAGTTTGAACTGAAAATATTCTGATTAGAGCTGTCGGTCCAGTTATCCATTTCCAGTGTTTTAGACTGAAAACCGACAATTTTTCGGCTTTCGGTTTGGTTAACACTCTAAAGACGGCTGATTTTGAGACCCCTCGTAAAAACTTTTAAAATCGTGTTTTAGGGAATTTTTTGCAGAGTTTGCATATTTCAATTTCATGCACGGACTGCGCATATTTTTTTTTGATATCGTGTCTGTGTTCAAAAATCTCAAAATCCATGATACTGATATCATGAATTTGCCCATTCTTAAAGTCGTTCTCCATCCACCAAAGATCTCCTCCCATTAGAGTGAGTGTTAAGCGAACCGTAAATTTCGGGTTTCGGTTCAATTTTTCGGTCCGGTTAAGCCAAATTTTCGACATAATTCTGATGTCAACGACTAAATATAATTTTAAAATCATTAAAAACATACACCATGGTTTTGCTCAATGAACTCGAGCACTTTGCTGTTGCCTTCACGGTCTCTAGCTGATTCCATAATATCCTTGACTTCATCAAGTTCCAAAATCTTGACAACAGGGTCACATTTGGCCTTGAGTTGCTCACGTTCCTAAATAAAAACCCTTGATTCCCATAATAATCAGAATTGTATTGACCTACCTCTAAAACCTCATCACGCCTTTTGAGAAGTTCTTCTGGACATTGTCCTTCTGGGTACATCTCAATCACACTGTCAATCATGTTGGTTTTAAGAAGAACACTGCGGTGAGTCTTGTAAAGTGACTCGTCATCATAGATCTGAAAATCATATAGAGGTTATCTTTTGGCCGAAAATCTGTTGATAAATTTCACCTTTCTTGGCTGAATAAATTCTAAAAGAGGGATCACCAAGTGCAAATCAAAAAAAGGTGCAACACGCTGGGTCAAATCGTATTCAGCCATAGCTAAAAAACAATTTTAGAATAACACTTTTAAAAATGTTGTGTATGCAGTGCTATGATCTGGGTCGGTAGCGATAAAGGTTACCCTTACTTTTGCCTCTCCTTTGACTCTTACCACTACCTTCAAATTTTACCCACAGTATAAAACCGTATTGAAGCGATGAAAGTTTATAGAAAGTTTGTCGAGCGCAGATTCGAACCTTTAATTTAAAATATTCGGTCACTAAAATAATCCCCCCCCTTTAAGTTAAAAAAACGATGGCCACAATCGGAATACATGCGATTTTCGGGAATAGATTAGTGAATCGAAATGTCTAAGAGACATCAAAAACTGGACTAATAAAAGTGTGAGACCCGAGGCGGGAACGAACTTATTGTGGTGTCCTAAGTCAGAGAGTCGACTGTACACTCTTCTTGATTTTTAAATGTTTTATTTCTTGAAACGATTCTAAGCTAATCTTGTATCCCTGAACACGAATTTCAGACAGGTCGAAGTGAGGGTAAAAGGTAGAAGTGGGAGTAAAATTTTTTAAATCACCATACAGTGGTGGACAATTGATACCGCGCGTGTTTGCCTTATTTCGAGCCATTTTTTTAGCTTTCCCAACTTCAACCTATCCGTATCTCAGTGCTGGGTAGTCCTAAGACAACGATTAAAATGTCATTTTGTAGATAAATCATAAAGCTTTAAGAAAACGCATAAAGGCATAAATTTTGATCTTAAAGATCATAAGAAAAGTTCTGCTTCATGAGATCGAACTACGATTTTCCTTGCACTTTCCTTTATTTTGACTAGAAATCAACACTTTTTGTTGATGGTCATAACTTTTTCCCAGAATAATCAAAAAAAAATAAAGTTTGACCCATCAAATTGTAGCTGAAAGACAGGGCTGAGAAACAATAATTAAAAAACTAAGACAACACGTAAAAAATAAAATCAATCAGCTCAAATAGTAATCGTTCGCTATCAATTGTCGGAATAAAATTTTGTACCTACCCAAACATCGACATAATGTATAGATAAAAAGTGGACAAATGAAAAAAGCAAAGCATCCATTTTGTAGCCCTTGAACAGCACTACAAAAAAGCCTTTTCGGTTTTTCAATAGATTGTACTTTTCCATGCAAAAAATGCAAAATTAAAAAAAGTGGTGTCGTTTGGTATCGAGAGTCGACTGCATCACTACCAGCCCTGATAAATATTTTTTTGGTAGAAAATAAAAATTCTGGAGTTGGTCAAAGTCAACTGACCGGGTCTGCCCAAAAACTCGTACAGTCAAACCTGGGTTATCCGACACCCCAGTTAATCGACACCCTCTTTTATCCGACACCATGAGCCCGATTTGGTTGGCCTGGTAAACCTACACCCCAGTCATCCAACACCTCAGTTAACCGACACCTCGTTTATCCGACACCATAAGGGCGGTCCCTTTGGGTGTCGGATAACCCAGGTTTGACTGTATATTAAATCATCAAAATCCATTTTTTTGTCAATTTTATTTGGATTAGCCCTAACATAACAGTTAAACTCAAACCAAAAGCACACTCTAAACCGAAAATGCAGTAAAAGCCTAGTCAAAAAGAGCGCAACTAGCGCCCAACACTTTGCCAATTGTGTGTTTTGCTGCATTTATTTTGAAAATGCAAGAAGTTTTTTTTTGGAAAATAATATTTTCTTGATGCTTTTTCCACTGATGCATTTCTTGTGCACACTTTCTACAGAAATTAAAAAACTTTTGTGCACCTGGCATAGAGTTGTTCTGGAGCTATCTACAGTTGATATTTTCATGTATCTTATCTACAACCAATTTTAGACCATTCGCAAGCGATGGACACCAATGGCACTTCAGGCCCTACCCTCAATCACAATCAAGCTGTTTCATCCTCTTCATCAGCAACACCCAATGGACAGCCTTTGCCGCAAACGCTTCGCATGAACTCTTATAGAGGAGGTCCACCGACCCAGAACCTTCTGGTCAGCCACAACATCCAGCAATTGCATTCAGCCAATGGAGTGGCAGCCACTTACATGCACGTCAATGAAGCTCAGCCGTCAAACTATGTGGCTGCTGAATACTATGCACATTCTGCAGCACCTGGAGTAGCTGGGGGTAGTGGTGGTGGAGCTCAGCAAACTATGGCCAACCACATCAATCACGCACGTCCTCGGGTCGGAACTTATTTAGTCCGGGGGGCGCATTTCATAATTTTTCGTAAATTATATATAAAAATCTCCTAGGTAATTTTCATATCCTAAAAACGATAAATCATTGTTTTGCGACACTTTCCTAAATGAAAAAATTCGATTTTTTGAAAAAAAAATTGACTGAAATTTGACCGAAATCTTGATTTACCTTGGTCCACCAAAAAGTCAGATTTTAGTCACAATGTTTTTTCAAAAAATAGAATTTTTATGCTTTTTTATCGTTTTAGGATATAAAAATTACCTAGGAGATTTTTATATACGATTTATGAAAAATTATAAAATGCGCCCCCCCGGACTAAATAAGTGCCCTAGGGTCTGTTTTTTACTTTTGATTAGAAACCAAAATGTGTTTTGGTGAAATTTTTGCACTAGAAGCATGTGTTGACGCATATAATTTTAGAAACTACAGGTAGATGACGCCCTCTCATACCTTGAGCAAGTCAGACAACAATTTGCCGACAACCCTGATGTCTACAATCATTTTCTAGAGGTCATGAAAGAGTTCAAGTCACACACGTTAGTTGATTTTTCAACATCACCCAGTTTTTGAGGATTATTTTGGCAAAAAAACAGTTTGTGGTGTTTTTTTCCAAAAATTGTGCTTTTACATAAAAAAATATACGCATTTCTTGAATCATTTAGCAATTTTTATTAATTTTTGGTTTCAGAGAAATGATCACAGTGGTAGCATTTATTTGTTGAAATGTCGATTTTCCAACTGATGGTTATATCTCAGCAATCCAAAACTTAAAAAAATCTGCTGAAATATTATGATTCCTCAGAAAATTTTGCATGAGGTGTCTGAGATTATAATTAAAAAAATTATTAATTAATTAATTAAAAAATTGTGCAGAAGTTCAAAAATTTTTAAGAAAAGCCACCAAAAATTGTGTTTTGCAGGGAACCACCCATAGTTATGTCAATATTTTAAAAAATTTGTTAAAATTTTGAATCTAAAACATCGTAATTTGCACAATTACCACTAAAAATTAGTCAATTACAAAAACTAAATAACTACACAAAAAAAATCAGCCCTGCACATCATCATTGCTTTAAAAAAGTCAATTTGCAAAAAAAATATTGTTTTTTTAGGATTGATACCCAAGGAGTTATTCGCCGAGTTAGCCGATTGTTTAGTGGAAATCCCAATCTGATCACTGGCTTTAACACTTTTCTACCGCCTGGCTATGAGGTGCGTGTGTCTGGAGCTGGCATCCTCATCATTGAACCTAATGGAATCAACACAACTGTGGATAGTGGTCTGTAAAATTACTAATCTTTCTCATCTAAACCTATATTCCGAATCCAGTAAGTGGTGAGCCCATTCAAGTCACCAGCCAATCCACCACTGGTCCACCACCCCCAGAACCAGAAGCTACAGTTGTGGTCCAGCCTGCTCAAATCAAGTCAGAACCAGTTAATCAAGCCTATGCACCAGCAGGTGCTGCCACAGAAGAGACTGAGCAGCCATTCACTGCAACCACCTTTTCCACCACAAATAATCTGCTGTGCTCAGAGCCGATGCAGTTTACCCAAGACTTGAAGCAATTCACCGACTTCTCCAACAAGAATATGACTCAAACAGACGTGAATGCTGAACCAGGTGGAGTCACTCAACAACCCATACATTTTGACCAAGCTGTTGGGTATTTGAACAAAATTAAGGTGAGCCGCTGAAAATTTTTGAGTTAAACAATTGAGCGTATTTTAGGAGCGATTCTCACAGAGACCTGAAATATACCGAGAGTGAGCTATTTTTTGTAGCCGAATTGTTGGAAAGTTTACTTAACTCTTATCGGTTTTTTTCCACGGTTTTTCAATCTTTTGATGCAGGGTTTTACTAACGGAATTCACTAATTGCTAGGTCGTAATCATATTTACAGGTGAAACTAAGTCATAGGTCTAGAAATGCAAGTGAACCAATGAAAAAATTTTAAAAAATATTGGAAAACCTGACAAAAGAGTGTTCTAGTGGAGAATCGGTGTCCAAAATATGCCTTGGTCCCCCCTGTTGTTTTTGAATGGCTATTTTTTTCATTGGCCGAGTGTCTTTTTATTTATATTTGCTCACGTAAACGCATAATGTTTTATGTTCAATTAACAAATGTTGTACAGATATAATGAGAACTTCAGACCAAGGCATATTTTGGACACGGATTCTCCACCAGAGCCCAAAAGAGAGATACAAGGTGAGCCGAGAAATTCGGCCAATTTTAAATGGCTGCACCTTTTGTCCTGACACTATCTCGAAATTCTGTATGTGCAGGTCGACTTTTTTGAGCTCCAGCAATCAAATTTGCCAAAATATGTCATAAATACGATATTTGTTTGGTCCCTACCTTGGTTTGGTTTGCAACCATCTGAAGCTGTGGGTAGATACAGGGTCCAAACCAGAAAGGGACTGACAAAAAATCATGCTTTTGACATTAAATACAACGCGAAATGCGGAGCTCAACAGATGTCGATCTGTAAAAACATAATTTCAAAATGGTGTCAAGAACAAAGTCAGGAACAAAAAAAACAACAAAAAAGTATAATCAAAAAAGTGTGATAAACTTGCAGATTTAGTATTCCTTTCGTATAAAACAAAGAAAAAATATCTCAAAAATGGTGAAAAAATTGCTAAACCCTAGATATAATCGAACCTGAGATATAGTCAATGTGGTCGATTACCAGTGAATTTTGGCCGTTTTCTACAATATTTGTTTCAGATTCTTGAACATCTTAGGCAACTACCAAAGAATCACCAACGAGTCAGAAGTACAATTAATTTTAAAAATAATAAAATCTATTAAAATCACAAAAGTCTTCAGGCAGACCGCTCACAAATGAAC
Organism: Ditylenchus weischeri; assembly: GCA_029231635.1. NCBI lineage: Eukaryota > Metazoa > Nematoda > Chromadorea > Rhabditida > Anguinidae > Ditylenchus > Ditylenchus weischeri. The sequence continues at coordinate 92,104 of JAMRYI010000260.1, forward strand.
GAGACAGAGGTTTATCGAGCAGTGTCCCAGCTGTTTCGGGACGAGGAAGATCTGATGCTCGATTTCAAGTCCTTCCTGCCAGATGCCGGACTAGAATCTTCGGACAAATCCCAACAGCAACAAACTCACTCCATACCCACAACTGATAAAACTGCTATATCAGACATTAGCACCAATAAAACCTCTTCTGGCTTGCCAGTCAAAAAAAGTTCGAGTGCTGGTCTAGCTGCAGGGGGTGGCACTAATGCTCCTCATCCAAAGGTTTTTTGTTTAAATTTGCTTTTAACACTGGAAACGCGAACTGTAACGTTTGTATATCCTGGTGCAACTTTTCATGCTGAATCCAAATTCGCTTTCAGAATTGTGAAATCGGCCCTTTAACTGTGTTAAAAAGATGATTTTTAAAAACTCATTTTTGCGATGGTCACGTTAATTAGAGGGGGGCGTTAATAACAGGAAATACGGTATTTGAATAAATTTTGTCTCGAGAGGAATTTGAATTCAAATTATTTATTCTAAGAGCAGTTTTCTAAGTAAATCGACCATGCTGAACACGAATCCGATGTCAAAAACAGTGTGCAATGCAGTTCAGGCAAACCAAAGAAATTCAGGAATATATTTTATCATATTTTCATTGACTTTTCGGGGTTTTTTATTTTTATTTTCATATTAGCAATTTTTTGTGCTGAATCCTACTCCGGGGTTGAAATTTCTTAAGCGATTGTTTTTCGTACCTAAATTGCGTAGTATTTGAAATATTTCAGATTTTCGAAAATTAAGTTATTTTATTTATGCATTTGTTAATCTCATAATTAAAGCTAACATAGCTCTTGTAATAGATCATTTTAAAGTTCTTTTTGTGAGCTTTCTTTCGGCACCAAACCCGCCAATGGATCCTCATTTGTACAAAAAGTTATGATCAGTTGAAAACAAACGTAGGGGTTTTTGACCATCGCAAAAATGAGTTTTTAAAAATCGTCTTTTTAACACAGTTAAAGGGCCGATTTCACAATGCTGAAAGCGAATTTGGATTCAGCATGAAAAGTTGCATCAGGATATACCAACGTTACAGTTCGCGTTTCCAGTGTTAAATTAGTTTAGACTAAATGATTGCTGTTTCAGAAATCCAAAGTGGTAACTAAAGTGGGTTATGACATGAGTGTGCCTGAATGTCTGGAAGATATTCCGCTCAAAGATTTTATTTTTTTTGAAAAGGTAGGTTTCTTGTCTTAAGGGGGGGGGTAGGTTTGTACATCGGGTCGTAAGACGTTTCGCCAACGCCACATCTGCTAGATTTTCATATCTAAAGTCTAATCCTTATCTTAAATTCGAATTATGTGAATTAAAATGAATCTAGGTAAAATGATCTTTTGAAAATTGACCCCTGGCGGATTTATCCTTTGGATAATTGATCCCTGCTAAATCTTTAAGGTAACAAGTTCGAATCCAGGGTGTAGCAAACATTTTTTTCTTGACTAAAGATTTTTAAAAGACCAGGACACCATAGTATGGTTATGAAAACCATCTTATGAAAACCATCCATCTTATACCTTTTATAAAAAAGTATATACCTCCAGAATTGTTTTGTACCTTTACCGCATTAAATTTACTGGTGATCAATTCACCTAGAGCTTTCATAAAACTTAAAACGCTGGCGAAACGCTGTTGGCAAAACGTCCTATGACCGCACATCGAATTGCGTTATTTTAAACTCGCAGGTTCGATTCCCAGTGAATGCATGACCTACCATAAAGACTCAAATAAACGGGTCCCCCTACAGTTAACCATTTTCAAATTTGTTTTGCTTTTTTAACCCCAACATTGTTTATTTTTTAAAACATACGACCACTCATTATGTAGAGTTTGGAAAGATGTACAAAATGAGTTGTTGAAAAATAAACAGTGTTGGGGTTAAAAAAGAGAAACAAATATGAAAATAGTTAACTGTAGGGGAGCCCGTTTATTAGATTATTAACGGTATGTTTTACTCTACATTTTAATAAGTTCACTGACTTCTAGAACCAAAAACTATCAAACAATCGATTGCAATCATTTCCAGAACTGATTTACTGTCACTTAATTACTAATTTCGCAATCGAAAATGCGGACGTAACAGGACGTGACAGGACGTAATTATAAAAAAAATCAAGAAATAAGGCATTTTCTCCTTTTCGACCAAAAATTTCTATAAAAAACTGAAATCAGCATACAGCCTTACCATTTCCTTTGGCTCTAACCTGTATAAAACGTGGAAAAAAACGTTTTTTTTGACTGATCCTGTCGAACTGAAAAAAGTAAAAAACGAACCGCAGAAATTCCGTGTCGGAATGCCCCACCGCAAAAATACAAAAACGAAAAATTCTCACCACAAAAAATTTTACTTTTATCGTAAGAATTTTTCCGCATGCCCCATTTCAGATCCACAAAGCATTGAAAAATGAATCAGTAGTCAAAAACTTTTTCCGCTGCCTGCTGCTTTACAACAAAAGCTTGGTTTCTCGAGTGGAACTTGTGGACATGATCAATCCTTTTCTGGCGTATTTTTTATCCTTTTGTGTCAATAAGTTTTTATTTAATTAACAATAATTTAGTGAATTTCCTGACCTGCTTAAACAATTTCACGAGATTTTGGGTATGAGCACGATGATGCGTTCTCCCAACAAGTTGGAGAAAGTGGAGAATCGACTAGCTAATGAATTGGCTTCACAAATAGGTTTTTTAATTTGTTGTTTTACAAAAAAATATGTTTTTTGTGTGTACAGACTACTCCACTTGCAAGAGACTGGGTGTCAGCTACAGATCGTTGCCTGACTCTTATGAGAGAACAGCTTGTTCTGGTCGCACTGAATTGTGCAATGCTGTCCTCAATGACACTTGGGTAAATCACTTAGCCTTTTAGAGCATTTTAAACGCTCGGGGTTACAGGTATCATTCCCCTCATGGTCGTCGGAAGACACCTCGTCAGTCTCTTCTAAAAAGTCCCAATTTGAAGACTTTATGTATAGGACAGAGGATGAGAGGTTTGAGGTTAGTTGGAGTCATTCATAATCGAACATGCCAAATCTAGGCTTGAGATAATATGTGCAATTGAAATAAGTTGAGTACAATTTCGTACATGCTTAGCCAAAAATTTTAAAATTAGAGTATGGATCTCAAAATTTTAAAAATAAAGACAGTTGAGTTACTAGACTTGGTTATTGGTGAGCCTTGGATTTAACTGAAATTAATTAAAAATCATTGTTTCCTATCTAGAATCGTTTCCTGAACACAGTTTGTCAAGACTAAAACGCTGTTTAGACCAACCAGGATCTCAATACCCTGGGTAGTTACCCACTCCAAGGTGGTCGACCTAAAATTCTGGGAAACTATTCTGCATAGGCAAAAAAAATTTTGCTATCTTTATTAAAGATAGGTGACTAGACAATTTGTAAATAACAAAACCTGGTTTTGACTTATTGACATCAAACAGGTTTGTTTCAATTTTTTAAAACCCTTAAGTTTTCAGGCCAATCAGGTGGATATACACCTATCCCCGTGAGTACCTACCACAGGTTTCAGGGCTAGGCTAGGTAAAATCGCACTTCTAGCGCTGTCAAACAGGAGTCTTCACAGGATTCTATATATGATAGGATGATTTGTTTTTGAATTTGATTCATTTTTATTTTTTAGGCCATCCAGGTGTATATCCACCAGAACCCTGCGTACCTAGCCTAGGTTTCGTGTTTTAGTGGGTGAAATTGCAAATTCGGTCCTCATGATTTGTTTGAAATTTTGAAAAAAAATTATTTTTTCGCGGTGGATATACCCACCCTAGAGTGTTCAATTTAGCTTAGGGTTCTAAGAGATCGTTCGCGGTGCTTTGAAGTGATTTAGGCTGTATGAAGTGTTTGGGTTGGCTAAGGGTAGTTTGAGATGTTTTAGTGGGATGGTGGATGCTATTGGGTTGTAACATAAGTCATGGCGGTTTTTTTAGTAATGAATTTTATTCGCTAATTATCACACACATGCGATATAATTTACACACCAATGGAAAGCTCATTCTTTGCTCTACAAGATCTTTGTTATTGTTTTTCTGGAATGATCAATTCTTGGTAATTTATAGGCATAAACGATGGAGTGTCAAGGATTTGCATTTTTGACATCACTTGCTTTTCGCTTTCAATCGTGGTGCGAAGGCTACAGAAGCAGCTAGGAAAATTTGTGCGGTTTACGGAGAAGATGCTATGCCAGAAAGAACGGCTCAAAACTGGTTTCTCAAGTTCAAAAGCATACTTATTGGGCTGCTTCTGTAGCCTTCGCACCACGATTGAAAGCGAAAAGCAAGTGATGTCGAAAATGCAAATCCTTGTCCACTTGACTCTCCATCGTTTATGCCTACAAATTACCAAGAATTGATGATTCCAGACAAACAATAACAAAGATCTTGTAGACTCCGTAGTGGAGCTCAGGTGGTAGTACCAAGGAAGTGGTTCTTCTTTTTAGTACATCAAGCCCCCTGCCATCAAGTCTGCGGGGTTGAGATACCACCCACGTACCTTAGACATAATTTCGAGCAAGACTCTTGATCAAAAATGCATATAGAGGCTCTTTTTGCCCAGCCTTAGTCACCAAAACGGTGTAAAATACAAAAAAATGACCAAAAAACCACAGGGGGAACCAAGGCAGTCGAAAATTTTTTTTCGAAAAATGGCCTTCCCACTATTTTTTCGCCGTTTCTATCGTTTTCACGGCCTAAAAAATTCTTAGATACTAATTCTTAGATATACTTAGACATTGAAAAAACGCACTTTTGGCTCTGGCCAAATAGTGTACTCCTGGTTTGTACCCGGTTTATTAGAGAAAATACGGTAGACGTCCTGATTATAGATGGGATAATATTTTTTTTGGCCATAGAATTCTATTTTCTGGCCATAGTATTCTCTTTTTCGGCCATAGAATTATCTTTTCTGGCCATAGATTTTAATTGAACGTAAAACTCGCTTCTGTGCTCATAACTTTGTCGCTTTAGGTTTATTTTCAACAATTAAAGTCGTTATTTTTCTCATCTTCTTGTTGAGTCTACTATTCAGAACATTATTACTAACATTTTCAGTCTATACAAAATCAACAATTCTACAATTTCCGAAAAAAACAGTCATTTGAGCATTTATCTTTGAGCAAGTCTTCTTCTCTTTCTTTTCTTTCCCAAGCATGCCTTGAAACTGAATAGCCCCTTGCGTTTTCATGATCAGTAGCGCATTCTTGCATGGCCCTTTCTTCGAGCTCTCATAGCAAGTGCATGATTTATGCAAGTGCATAAATTCGGCCAGAGTGGAGACAGTCGCAAAACATAGAAAAGCGATTTGAGTTCCTGAAACAGATTATATGCCAATAGATGCAGCCCATGAATGTTATTATACCAAATATTTGTCCCCCTAATCAGATGGAGCCCTCCATTCAAGAGATCGTAGTGCTGCACAATGTTTTGGTCGGTCACTTTCTTCGACGGCATTAAGAAAAGGGCGCTGCATACATATAGTCGACGAGCCTCTTGTTCTAGCAGATAAACTTTAAGAAAAATATTTTGCGGAACGAATGGAACTAATGCTATGATTTATAGAGCAATTCATGTAAAGTAAAAAATTCAAGAAACAGAAGAGTTACCTGATGGTCTGGACACTTGCTAAAATTTTTGATAACTCTTTCAGCGGCTCGTAGGAAAGGACGAAGTAGCAAAAGCTTGCGAAGAGTGTCACAGTCTTTGATCACACGATTCCACGACTCAATACCATTGTTTGTTGATGCAGATGTGAAAAACCCTTCGTACCAGTCGTACCCGATTCGACCCAACGAAGTGCGAAAGTAGAGATTAAAGCTAGCGATCAACACTTCCTGCAATGCATATTTGACGGACCAGTACTGCCTACCTGCACGAGCCGCTGAATGCAGATACTTGTAACACACTGAAAGAGAAGAATTATCTTGCTGAAACTCAGTCTCACTACTTTCTAACTGAACTTTTCCAGATAACTTTTTCCTTGTCTTTTCTTCGACCAGATACTTCTTTTCATAACTAGAAATTGGAAGCTTTTAAGGGCTTGTGAACAAATACGAAACAGTATCTAAGACCAAAGTCGTGTCTCTCCAAAAACTCCATCGCCATGTGTTTGGTTTGGAAATTTTATAATTTTGCGCGCGGGACCCGCCCGCCCGCCGATTTTGGGAAAACCGCCGCGCCCCGTTGATATAAAATTTTTCGCTGCAAACCCGCACACGCGCGGGTTGCCACAAGTTTTTCAGCAAACACTGGATAAAATCAATTGTTAAAGTACGCAAGCATTTGAATCTATTACAGCTGAACCACCACCAAAAGCCAAGCCTTGTTTCTTCAGTTTCGGCCACGCTCAGCCAACGGTCACTCATCCTCATACGTCAATATTGAAATAGATGCGTATGTAAAGGACAGATGTGCAGAACCGGATGGCGGCGTGGTGGAGATCTAACTATTAGCAATAAAATTTACTAACAAAGAACGTCATTACTCACGTATCATTCGGCTTCTATGACCAAGCGGCATATTCTATGTTTATCACCACAGAAGAATGCGTCTAGATCCAAAGTCAGCGGATTTCTGAAAAGGCTCTATTAACTACAGTTATTAATCTTTATTGTTATGGTTGTATAAATTTATGTTCAATTGAATAAATACCATCCTTAAATATGAGCGACCAAAAATATTTTGTGCCCCGGCAATTTGCCCAAAAATTGGCTCAAACTTAGTACCTACTATTTACCTCTTTTAGGTAAAACTATCTTTATTGGGTATTTGGGATGGTGTTGAAGTGACGAAAACTATATAAGATACTTGCTTAGTTTTTCGACTTTTAACTCGACCCGTCGAGTCGAAAATTTCGACGGCTCGACAACCCTAATTGTAAAGAAGGTAATGTTAAAAAAGCGATGGCCGCCACAAACTTAATCTGGTATCACTCTATCGGTAAAATATGCTATACAAATCCAATACCCGGAATGAGGAAAAAGCAATTGGTCATGTCAAAATTAGACTGTACATGTACTGCGAATTCCAGGTTGACATTTTAATAGAAGTGAACAGTGCTGCTATCACCTCTTTGGAATCTATTAGGCGAAAAATTGAAGCCATGAGTGTAGAAGATGCTCGCACTTTTACTCTCGACACCAATTATGGATGTATTTCGCCCACTCTCATGGCTAGAGCTGTCAAAAAGCTTTATGGGTATAATTTTTTACCCATAATCTTCTTCAAATACCATTACCAATTAAAGTGAACACGCCACCAAAGTGCTGGAGGGATTACGTGAAAACCCAGTAATAGCTGTTCCTCAAGTGCTCAAACGGTTGCGAGAGAAGGATGCTGAATGGCGGGCCATTCGGGAAGAGTTCAATCTCATCTGGCGAGACCAGATCGACAAGAATTATTTAAAGAGTCTGGACCACCAAGCTGTTTCATTTAAAGCCAATGATCTCAAGTTTCTTAGAAGTAAGGCAATCATTCAGCAGTTGGAGACCATCTATGATGAGGTTGATCGCAATGGGAATGCCTATTCATTGCAGAATTAATTAATTTTTCAGAGACAAGCCAGGATGGAAAAAGGTGGTCCTTTTGAAAATGGTCCTCACATGGTGTTGGAGTACCCTGAAGACATGTCTGTGATGCATGATGCTAATGAGTAAGTTTCATTGGGAAATAAATGAGGAAGTACCGTATTTCCTATATTAACTCCCCATGGGGAGTAAATTTTTTGAACCGTCCTGCAAGGGTGGGGAGTTATTCGAGGGTGGTGAGCTAGTTTTTAACACGGGGATTCCCGACTGTTACAACGGTTGACACGGGGGTTTTAGGACCTGCTGAGCACGAATGTCGCAAAATCGGGCCTTCTCGCCAGAGTACAATGCCCTCAATTAGCCTAATTCTCACAGAGACTCTTTCAAAATGGATGATTTTTTTCTTCAGGCTTGTTAGCAGTTAACATACCTAGCCCAGCTGAGCATTTTGGTATATTGTCAGCACAAATTTTCATCAAAAAGTCAACAGGCACAAATCGGACATAGTACCCCTCAAATTTCAACATCAGGAAAGCAGGTGGTCTTACCTCTTCTCCTGTAATTTGTGAGTGACTTTTGTTGAATTTTTGTGCTAATTTTTTTGCCTATCTTGTAGCTCTTGAATTTCTCTACAAGTATTGACCAAGCATCATGAAGTTGAACGGAGATATGACATGTCTTGAGCAGCTTGAGTGTAATTTATCAAATTAGAAAATTTTGGGTTTAATGTGGCTTCATTTCAATGGTTTCATATGTAGGAAAGCGACATACCATTAGAAAGTCCAGATAAAGGGCTTTCTTTTAAGCATAAAATAAAATGCTGGGCTAGGTATTTTAACTGCTAACAAGCCTGAAGAAAAAATCATCCATTTTTGAAAGAGTCTCTGTGAGAATCAGGCTAATTGAGGGCATTGTACTCCGGCGAGGAGGCCCGATTTTGCGATATTCGTACTCAGCAGGTCCTAAAACCCCCGTATTAACAAAAAAAATAGTCCGAAAGGGAACAAAATCTTTTTTGTTGCTCATGTTTTTGTTGTGCTATTTTTGTTGCGCCATTTTTTTATTTGTTTTGTTGCTCTAATTTCGTCTGGTTTTTAGATGATCGATTACAAAGAAACTTTACCTTCATTAAGACGAGGGCCATCCAGTCATCAATAAGCGTTGCCGAAACAACGATGCGAGAACAAAGATGAAATTTGTCGAATGGGCGAGCGAGAGTTCGATCAAATGTGCGGCAAAAAAAGTTCAGCATTGACAGAAGAAGCATCAGATAATGGATACACAGAGAAGAGGAGCTGAAGTGACAAACAAGTTTTTATTTCTACTTCAAACATGTTAATAAAATTTGTTTTCCGGATCAACACGTTCAGAGGATTCAAAAAAAAAAGCGACTCGATGGTGGCGGCCGACAAATTAGCGATCCCGACCTTGATCCTGAGCTGGCAGGCTGGATTCGTGAACAGAGGGAGAACAAGCAGCCAATGTCGCGCCGTATCATTATCAACATGGCAATAGAACTGTTCGAATAAAGTGGTCTCAGTGTCAACTTTAATTCACATTCAATTGTTGTGTTTTTAAATGTCGAAAGGCCGGCTTTCATGAAGCGTTACTTGTTTGTTTTGCCTGCTTCAAACCAACGGAATTATTGACACAAAGTACCGAACATTCTCTTAAAGAACCATGCCCGTGCGTTCTAAATTTTCCCCCGCCAATTAAAAAAAAATCTTAATCATTGAAATTCTGTACGGATTTTTTTAACTTGGTTTCTTACAAAACAAGGCCTAGAATTTAATTTTTGGTATAGTTTTGTTAGAAACCAAGTTAAAAAATTCGTGAAGAAGTTCCGTGATTACGAAAAAATTTTGAATTGGAGGTGCACAATCGTGGACGTAGATGGGTATGGTCCTTTAACATCAAGGCACAGAACTTGGAGAGGGATAGGCGCAACGACTACGAGGAAGATGAACTCTTTGAAGAAGGCGAGCTGCAAGAAAAAGAGCGAGAAAGAACACGAAAAAAGTTAAAAGATTTTAATGAAGATGGTATGTTTGAGTTTGTTGGTCAGTACGTCTAAGTTTTGATGTAAAAACATGTTGAAAAAACAAGAAATTTAATATGGGGATAATTAGAGGGGTGGGGAGTTATTAGAGGGTGGGGAGTTATTAGAGCAAGGCTTCGAACTCGAAATTTCAAAAATAAAGACATTTGCTCAAAATAAGGACGAATCTTATAAATAAGGATATTTCGAAGCCCTATATTAGAGGGTGGGGAGTTAATAGAGAAAATACGGTATCCAGTGGAATCTTATCAATATTTTTAGACTATTAATACACTATGTGAAACGTCAACAGAACATTCCAAAAAAGGAGAAGTTTATGATCAAAAAGCATCTGAGGCAAGTTTTTTTCGCGACATAGTCCAGAACTAGGTATACCGAAACAAATATAGCCTAACTTTGACATTCTGTAAAACGTAGGGACCATTTTACTAGATTTTTCACTTTTTTGGCTTAAGCGAAACCTTAGGCGTATCATACTCTTAATGATAGTATTATTTTTGATACAATAATAGCTCATCTCGCTAAACCACGGCTTCCAAATCAAAAATCAGAGAAATCTCATAAAAAATCAGATTACAGTCAAACCTCGGTTATCCGGCACTCCAGTTATCCGGCACCCTCGGTTATCCGGCACCTTAAATATACATGTAAATGAAAAACAACTCCCGAGAGAGTTATAATTGAAAAACGCTAGATTTAAGCTGCTTTAAAAACTTGCGGCACTTTCGCCGCACCCACATTTGAACAAATTGAACATTAACGAGACAAAAATGGACCCGACTTTACAATAGGGCCAAACTTCTTTGCCGCAGATTTAGCCAAAACCACAGGGACCAAGCATTTAAACAGTAGAGGTTCAAACACTAGACGTCGATGCAGTTGATATCGATCGCGCTGTAGTCATAGCGATTAGCAATTAGTCATAGCAAAAATTTGGCGAGACAGTTAAACCTATATAAAAGAGCATACGGATTGAAGGGGGTCGAAGCTCTTATATTAAGATTTTACTGTACCTGTCTTTTACGCAGAAATCAGACGAATCAACCTTCCTTTTTCAAAATCATCAGATTTGGCCTGTAAAAATCAACCTTTTTCAAAATCATCAAATTTGGCCTGTTAAAATCAACCTTTTTCAAAATCATCAGATTTAGCATGTTAAAATCAACCTTTTTCTGATTAATCAACCCATTTGGGAGCTTTGCGCTAAACAGTAAATATGATACTTTTATTTCAATTTAAGAGATAACCTGGATCTGCCTCTGAAAATTAACGGAATCTATATTAACTGCAGTGTTTTCATAATTGACACTGACAATTATGAAAACATTGACACTGACATGTCAGTTTAGCAAAGTTGACATTTTTTAAAAGTGGTCGTAGACACGAAAAAAGGGGAAGGAGTAGAATGTGCCATTTTAGATTGTGCCAATTCAAATTGTTCCTTTTTGCTCTGTGCAAAATCAGTTTGTGCCTCTGCAGTTTGTGCTCTTTTCAAATTGTGCCAATTCAAATACAGTCGACGCTCGATTTAACATAACTCGATTTAGCATAAAACTCGATTTAACATAACTCTGAGTTTGATTTGGTTGGCCTGCACTAAAATAGAGCAAAGTGACGCTCTATACAACATAACTCGATTTAACATAAAACTCGATTTAACGTAAGTTTTTTCCGCCCCCAGCCCTGAAATCGCCTCTCGATTTAACATAAGTCCATAAAATAGCTTAAAATTTAAATTTGTACATGTTATATGTATGTGCGTCAAAAGCGCGCCAAAATAAATAAAAAAACAGAACGTCCTTTCTTCATTTAGTATCGCTCACTTCTTTCTCCCTTACCCTCTCCTCCCTGTCGTCCTTTCTTCTTCCTCTTAACCTATTTATTGTTTCAGCATAAAATGGCTACTCCGAGCAAAAAGCGACGTGTCATCTCTCTGGACGTGAAGAAGAAAATTGTCGAGGCTTCAACGAAGAAGAATATTACGGAAATCAGCAAGCAATTCGATCTGCCCATTCCAACGGTTCAAACAATTCTGAAGAAAAAGCAGAAGATTTCAGTGACATCGACGTGATGGAGGTCAACGAGGAGCCTGAGCCGCCAGTCACTTCTCTAGAGGGCAATGCCGCATTCAAGGTCTTTCGGCGCTACGTGGATGAAAACTTCAATGATCCGGCCGTGCTCCAAATGTGCAACAAATTCGACGATTTGCTAGCAAAGAAGCGCGTGGAGAAAATGAAGCAGAAGATCATTTTGGATTATTTTGTTACCAACCACTGATTGTTATTTGATTATTGTTTCCACCTCCTGGTTTTTGTTATGATTTTGGATGTTGTTCTGCATGTTCTTTTCACCTCCTGGTTTTTGATTAATGGTTTGGGAATAAATCTTCGATTGGCTAATGTTTTTTGTTGTTTTTGTTTAAAAAAAACATAACACCCGGGTCTTTTTTAGAGGAAATACGGTAGTTTGAAATATAAAGGCGCATGCTCTGATAGAAGTTCATGCTCCAATAGAGGCGCGGTTTGGAGGAAGGTTGAAAAATAAAGGCGCTGCGCTTCTATTAGAGGAATTACGGTACTTGGAATAAACTCACTTTTTGATTTGATGTTTATACTAGTAGCAGTTTTAAAGGTATTTTAAACTCGATATAACATAATTTTTGAGGTGTTTGAAGAAAATAGGACTCGATTTAACATAAACTCGATTTAACATAATGTTTTAGGCGGTCCCCCCCCCCCAATTATGTTAAATCGAGCGTCGACTGTAGTGAAAATAATTTAAATAGAAAAATCAGCCAAAGTCGTGGCACAAGGTGTATTTGGCACTATTTGAATTGGCACAATTTGAAAATGGCACAAATTGCAGGGGGACAAACTGCAGATGCACAAACCAAAAAGGCATAATTTGAGTTGACACAAACTGAAATGGCACATTCTACTCCTTCCCGAAAAAAGTTGTCTTTTTGAGATTCTGTAAAGTGCGTTAGAAAGCTGACGAATTTCTGATAAAAAAAGGTGTTATCAGATTTTTGACCTTTCTCTGAAAAAAGGCAGGAATAAGTAAGTGTCAGTTTTACTTTTAATGTCAGTTTAGCAAAAAAGTGTGAACTAACACTGACATTTTTTTGCTAAACTGACACTGACTTCTAAGGCCTTTTTTCAGAGACATGTCAAAAATCTGACAGCACCTTTCTCAATCCGAAATTCGTCAGCGTTCCAATGCACTTTACAGAATTTCGAAAAGACAACTTTTTATGTCTACGACCACTTTTAAAGAATGTCAGCTTCGCTAAACTGACATGTCAGTGTCAATTATGAAAACACTGGTTTACTGTGACAGAATTTTATTGCAGAGTCTTAAAATCTGCAAAAGCGTGATCTTAAATTTGAAAAAAAAATACTGGATTTAACTTTTACAATATTTGATTTGTTTTTAGATGCCTAATACCTCGCCTTTTCAACCTTGACCTGGAAGTGATGTCCGACGATGATGAGGAAAATGAAGGCAGTGGTTAGCAATTAATTTTTTTTATTTAACCCGTTACACTCCTTTAATTTGAGACAAGAGTGACACCGAAAGTGGTCAACTAATCACTAGGAGGACCAAGAAATTGCTTAGAGTCAAAAAACAATCAACTAAAAGCAGTGAAGTGGTAAGTATTTGACTTTTATTAGACGCGGATTTGTGATGCGATTGGTTCGCTGCACAATGATTCAATTTTTGTAAGCCGTTTAAAAACGGTTGAAATAATACAACGGACATTACCGCACAAATTATTTAAAATTCATAAACTTTAGCAATTTTTAGCCATCCATTCGAGAAACAGTACGCAGTTCAGGGTATACCCTCTTCTTTAGCTCCAACTCTTGGCTCATATTCATTCGTCTGCACCACATTATTTGCGAACGTTTGGCTTGTCTAAAGAAGCGATCAGAAGAATTGATGAAAGAGTATGAGTTTGAGAAGCAAATCCGAGAAAGGCAAGAGAAAATTTATCAAACCCACGGAAAAGCAGTAGCCTCCCATCCAGACAATGCTGTGGATGTGCATTTAGGATTGAGAAATTTGAAAAAGCCACTGCAAAACCCGGAGACTTTCTACCCTACACTTATTCAAGAGCTTAAAAATGTGCTAGATGGAATCATAGATGGGAGTGCTTTTGAAGATAATATTCGGTGAGATTTCTACTCTCGTCAGAAAGTGGATTAGAAAAGTAATTTTGGTTTCAGAAACATGTTTGGTGCGACTGCCTATTTGATGTTTACCATGGACAAGCTTATCACCACACTAACAAGGTTGTTGTCTATACTTTTCGGTGTTTGCTAAGCAATCCCAGAATCAAGCGAACATTTCAAAAAAGTTCAGAGTAAGGTGTGCAACATGGCGTCCCCAAGGACGCGGAAAAGTGTGACTGTGACCGACCCTTGGAATAGATTTTAATAGAATTTTGGGCGCTACTAGCGAATACCCTTCCCAAGAATCTTAACTTCTAAAAATCGCTGTAACAGCAAGTTTAGGCTTAGCCCTTAGGCTCAGGGGTAGGCCGGCGTATGGAAGTTGTGACTAATAAGTCTTTTACGCACTTTTTATAGGGTCTGGAACATATATTTGGGTACTTTTTACTTAAGTAAATAACGGAAAATCGTTGGGTGAGGAATTTGCTGGTAGGGTCGAATTTTGTTAGTTACGCTCGCGGTCACACTCTATTTGACTATGTTTTTTTACTTTTGCTATTGTAAATTTTGTTATTGCAGTCAATGTTGTTCATTTCTTGTTCATGATCTTATCTTAATCCACCCTGAACCATCCCAAACCACCCGAATTATCTCAAACTACCCTAAACACTCCACACCACCTCAAATAACCTCAGACCACACCAAACATCTGCGATTGTTATTGTGACGTTTTTACTCTTTAAGCTATGTCAGCCCAAGTCACCGATCTTAAATGTGTTAACATATCAGTGTACTTAAAACTTAAAATAAGCAATTCAGTTGTACTCTTTTTATAACTATAAAAGTTATTTGATTTCCAGGCAACTGCAAAACTTTGTCACGGATGAAGCTAGTGTAAGCTCAGTGAGCCTTTTTTACAAGTACTGTGCTCATAGAGCGGCCTCTCTTGATCCAAAGCAAGCATTTCAAGTCGATGAGTTCTACGAGACAGCAGCTGAAAAAGTAAGCACTACTTTCTTTCCAAGTTACAACCCTTCTCAGCAATTCAATCTTGCAGGTGATAACCAATCAGAATTGTTTTAAAATGTTTTTCCTCCACTTATCCAGTCCCACCTTAACTGTAGAACTCATTGATACTGACACTGATCTCGACACTTCAAGTGACACTTCCCCTACCTCTGTATCTTTGGCTAAGTGGAATTATTTTTTGGAGAAATACATTGGGGTTAGCGTGTTGTAAAAATTATTTAGTCAAAGCGTCAATTTTTTACAGGACGAAGACAACTCTTCAGAAGTCATTCCTTCTAACCTCTTTTTGTTGCGTAATATGGCTGCTCGAAAACTGAAAACAGAAGTCACTTTCGATTTCTTCAGTCGATCTGACTCGAGTGACACACCAAGCTTTTACATTAACGAAGGTCTTAGGGCAGTGCTCTCAACAGAAAATGTCAAAAACCTGAAACTATTATATGAGAGAGGTACCTCTGATATATTGGTCAAGAAGGGTGCTCCTGGTGATGCGAAAAAGGTAAGCTAACAATCGTGAATTATTCAAACCAAAAATTATCATAAATTTTTAGACGCAACAAGAGTTGTTTGAGAGAAGGAGCCAGAGATTCCATGAATGGCTGAGGCACAAGAAAAGTGCTGATACTGATTTATCATCGGATGATTACTTATTTGAATAAGTAGATGTTGGAGAAGCATTACGAAAACCATTATGATATTAATAATTAACACTCACACGAATATCTCGTTTTACAAATATTAGAGACGAGATATTCCACAATATAATACACCATTAAAGTTTATCAGAAAATGCCAAATGAATCTCTTATTCGCTGGAGTTACGACTGATACTACTTTTTTCGTCTATTACTTGTACTCGTTTTGTGTAATACACTGTAATGACTTTGGTTCAATTATATGACTTAATAAACGTAAATCGCAATTATTGATAAGGTTGTTGCAAAAAGTTGTCAGTTTAGAATGGCAAAATGATTTATTTTCTACATAATATCACCGATAATGTGTACAAAGAATATTATTAAGCGTACATAGACTCTGCTTGAGACGACATTTTCATTTTAACAGTTACGAAGGCGTCGAAGTATTCCGAAAGCTCATCCACCTCAAAATCTGACTCGCTTTGCAATGCTGGAGAAGCCTCAGACTGATTTTGCTGTTCGTCTCGATATCTGAAGATTAATTGTTTATTTCAGAGAAAAAAGGTCCACGTAAGCTGAAAGGGCTGAAGGAAGAAAAAAACATACTGCAACCAACAAGGCTTGCCCTCGCCAGACGTAGCCTTTTTTCCATAGCAAGAGACCGGAGGAAGAGACCCTCGGAACGCACACCCTTCTAATCTGATAGCATTTAAGTTGGCCACATCCCTCTCTTCTTGATCAACTCGACTTCTCTTAACCGACTGTGCAGATTTCGATCTCCTGATCACCGTAGGAACATTATAAGGGAGAAAGCGCTGTGCAATCACATCAGAATGCCTAAAAAGGGATATAAAACTATTTGAGCAAAAAGTTTAGACATGCCTGGAATGACTTCTTTTACGAATGTTTTTGAGCGATGAAAGAGCTTCAAGCTGACCACTTTTTCTATTCATTTCTGAAGAACTTTTCTCAATGTTGGTTTCTTTGGAACAAGGACTGGATATTGATAACTCTTCGAAGACAGATAATGCCAGCTCTAATTCCGCGCTAGAATTACTCGAGCTCTCAATAATAAGAACGGAAATGGCAGCTGATCCTTCAGACATCTATTTTCAATACATCAATCAATAGGAGTAACTAAAAACAAACACGTTATTATCCATATCTTATCGAAAACAATTAAATTGCAAAAATTTGTTGACATAAGAGCGTGCAGACTTATCAAAAACCGTAATTAACAACAACAATATGGCTTTTTGCCAGAAGTTCCGCAAAGAACAATATTTGCACTATGTATTGCTTTGACAAAGTCTTTTTAGTGACGCACAATTGGGGAACAGTGCGTAATTTATTTCAATGAATTGAGTCATTTTTATTTAAAAGCATTTTGGCACACTTTCAAACTGGATTGTGAAGCAGCTAAACTACAAGCAGTAGAGCATATCTTTGGTAAAAATTATTAATTTCTTGTGGGTGAACACTTTGTTCTTGACTAAATACCTAAAATTAAAAAAAAACATTTTTTATAAGTTACTTTTGTTGGACAATGATGCCTTAGGTGTGAGAAAGTCAGCTTGCTGATTTCAACCATTCGAGAATTCAATCACGCATGAAATGGTGTTAGAAAGATCATTTCGGTACTTTTTAACCAAAACATTTGCAGTATCACTGTCACCATTTTTTTACGACTTGTGTAACAGCTTTTTTATGCACATGTTTAACCAAATATTGCGGTTTAAATTTGTGCTGGGAAACCTGACTCTAATTGATCATAATTACTCATGTAATAATGATGACAACATGGCGGCTCTAGGTAAATTCTCCCTCCGGTAAATTCCCCCGCGGTATATTCCCCTTCTAAGTTTGTCTTGACAGGATTTTTTTCGTTTGAGAGGAACTTTTTGTGTTTACCTCGTATTTTTGAGTCTGTCGATAGACAATCAGGGGAAGTTAGACCTTGATTCGAGTACATGGCAGGTTTGTGGGCGCCATTCTGACTTGTTACATATTTAATTTTTGTGAAATTTTGCACCTATTTTGTGGCCCTAAATGGGTGATTGTGCACTACGTGTTTTTTCGTATTTTATTTATTTGACGCTGAAAAATAATCGGTCCAGTTTTATCAATAGAGTTAATGCGGAAACTTCCTAAATAAGTGCCATGCGCCATTGAGTAAACCAAGAAACCAAATTTTTAAACAAAACTTTTATTTTAAGGATGTCGGAATTGGATTCATCGACATATATTAACATGAACAGACAATCCGAGGAGTTACAATGATGTCGGTAAGTTAGGCTAGCCTTCCATCTAAGATTTCTCCCACCATTTTCTTTCTTATTTCATTCATCTGGGCCTCATCAAAATTAGATGGCACTCCACGAGATACAGCCACGATACACCATCCTTTCCTTGACATTGTTCACCACTTAAAAAATCTTAGTGCGCATGGTATTAGCTGAAAATAAGTACCACTAAGGACCATTGATTTGATAAATGAAAAGGAGTGAAAAGCAGCTCAAAAGAAAATATTTCCACATCTCTGACCTAATTGAGCACAGCGTTTGGACCTTTTTATTGGATTTGTGTGTAGAAAAGAGAATCAGAGGAGAACCCTGAACAAAAAAAAACAATAGCAATGAACACTGCTAAATAAGAATAGCGATGAAAGATTCAAATTGTCTTCATTTCGCTGGACAATCAGTTGATAGTAGAAGTAATAACCGTGAAACCAATAGGCGAAATTGTGAACAAGAGAACAAATTACGAAGAACAGTAATTTATTAGGCGTATATACTATTCTGGGTCCATTATGGCAAAAAAATAACTTCGAAATAGTTTTTCTAATAATCCTGTCAAGACAAATTTAAAGGGATAATTTACCGCGGGGGAATTTACCGTCACCCCAACATGGCAGGGTCCTGCCTTATCCGGGTCTAATTCGGGTAAAACCCGCCCTGGGGCGGTATTAATAATCGATTTACCCTTACCTCTACCCTTACCTCTACCCATATTAATAAAAGCTAGAGGTAAAGGTAGAGGTAGAGGTAAGGGTAAAAAACAACAGGGGGACCAAGGCATATTTTTACCATGGGTGGTAGCAAGGTAAAATTTTTTACCTTCATCTCGATTTTCAAAATATAAAGCATTTCTAGAGCAATTTTAGTTCGCTGAACACGAATTTAACGTCCGTTTTTCATTGTTGTGCGTTTCATTGTTGTGTGGATTGTTGAGTTTTGCTCGCTTCTTTAAGACTGTGCTTTTTCCCTCGCTTTATCGTTGTTTTTGTTTAGTTTTCGCAGTGTTCACACCGGATATGTGCAAACGTCTCGTGGAGCTGACGAGGAGATGAATGATAATCAGCCGCCGAGGAGGGTCTGCGCATGCAATCTCTGCGCATTGCAAAGAATGAACACGGGATCAAATATGACGAATTCTATCGTAAATCGTTACTTTTTTCCGTTGAGGTGTGCTTTGCACTGTTATGTTGTTGAATAAATCGTTTAGTGCCGAAGCAGTTCTAGGGTAGAGGTAAAGGTAGAGGTAAGGGTAAAAGGTAGAGGCAAGGGCAATCTTTATTAATACCGGCCCTGGTCAAATTAAATAACGTGAAATCCTGCCCTGCAACTCGGACGGATGGCGTTTCATCATCTCTAATTTAAAAATAACTTAACCCTACTTTAGAGAGAACAGTCATTTAAAAAACTTCGGACTCCAAACTCTTATAACTTTTGATGGGAGGAGAAAATTGTGACAATTTTAGAGTTGTTTTATGATCGGTCATTTCGTTCATTAACCAATCATTTATCATCACCCAACATTAGCCAATTTAAATCAGGCCAAAGCAAAATGGCTAAATTTTCTACTCCACTTTTGGAGAGTAAAGTTACAAAATTCGCAAAACTTACTTAAAACAAGGCACGTGTTGGGTTGGGGACCCCCACTCTAAATTTCTCGAAACACAGATTTTCTTATTTAAATTTGCGGTTTTGTTTTTCATAGTGTTTTCCTTTGCCATTTTTAAACAAGTATGGAAGGTTGGAAAAAAAATTAGGGTGGGGGACCCAACCAATAAGTGCCTAAAACTGCTCTGTCTTTTCAACTTTATTATTTTTTGCAGATGAATTCTTCTGCAGAAAAAGCTCTGTTACGACCCAATACCGATCAGAATGGCGTACAAGAAACAATAATTATGCAGGGTTCATCCGAAATCGTCACTGTCGTCAACCATTCTTCAAATGATATGGATGGTGGTGCAACGCCTATTTTATTGAAGCAGCATTCCACTACTGTGAAGTCAAGTGATGGGAAATTTCATCGGTTCATCTTCGATTCTGATTCAAACACACTTGAGTTCAAATTGCTAAAGTAAGTCAAGCCATCTCGAAAACACTATCTAGTACAGAGTTTCAGAAATGATTCTCGTCCTACAAAACACAGCCTCACTTTGGATCTTAATGACGTGCTGTCTGTTCGGTCAACGCGTGTCAAGCTTAATTCTGATGGTCTACCAAAACCGGTTTCTGCTGAAGGGGCAGTCAAAGAGGCAGCACCTAATGTGCTGTATGTATTTATGCTTGTTTTGAAAACTTTGAATGTAGCTTTATTGATTTCAGTTACATCTACTACACTTATCGTCGAAATGTCTACCACTGGAGGGTTCGAGAAGCAGCTCTGTTCTTCACTACAACAACCGAGAAGAAAAATTGGTCAGACTTGTTGAGGTCGGCTTTGAGAGGTATAAATTTGTTTCTTACTGCTGTAAGACATTTTTATTTTCAGTTATTCCTCAAAGACCAAAGAACATTCTTGTATTCATCAATCCGTTCGGAGGCAAGGGAAAAGCTAACAATATTTATAGTAAAAAAGTCAGTCGCTTTGTCACAATTGTTTTATCGGCTGCTGTAATGCTATAAATTTAGATTGAGCCACTTTTCCAACTCGTCGGGGTTCAGCCAGAAGTTATCAAGACAGAACGGGCGAACCATGCATTTGATGTGCTGAAACAACTAGATAAGGAGTCGTGGGAGGCAATTGATGGAATCGTCTCAGTTGGTGGTGATGGCTTATTTAATGAAGTGCTCAGCTCAGCTGTTGTCAGGTAGCAGCTGTTTATGCAGATATGCTTACTGAGTGACTTTTGCAGGACACAAGAAGAAAACAACAAGGATATTGCTGATGTGAACGTAGATTCTTTGGTGACTCCAAGAATGCGGTTTGGTATAATAGGGGCTGGTTCCGCTAATTCCATTGTGTCTTCAGTCCATGGAGTTGATGGTTAGGAAGCCTTCTATTTATTTTGCATATTTTTTTAAAATATGCAACTATTCAGATCCTACAACAGCAGCTATCCATATTGCAATCGGTAAAAGCACTTCTGTTGTTGTTTTGCTCTTTATTCATTCATTTTCAATTCTAGGTAGCAGATGTGGTGTTGACGTCTGTACGGTACACCAAGAAGACAGCTTGCTAAGAATATCTGCAAATGCTATTTCCTATGGTTGGCTTGGTGATGTACTCCATGGTAAGTGTCGTCTTTACGTTTTTTTCTTGTGATCTGACGGTAATAGTAACTGCTGCAGATTCGGAGCACTATCGTTGTATTGGACCGATGAGGTCAGTGTTTCATTTACCAAGCGTATGTAAAATATATCCGATTGTGTTAAGGTACCAGTGGAGTGCCTTGAGAACATCTATTCGTCATCCAACCTACTTTGGCCGGGTCTCATTTGCATTGACCAGTCTGACCGGTGGAGATGTACAGTCGTCAGTTTTGTCCAATTTGCCTCCTTGTACCAAACCTTGCGAAATATGTGATGGGTATTATTATTATTACTATTATCTTTTTCATCGTCATATAGAAAATTTTTCATCTTAGGTCTGCAATTGAAGCCAACTATCCGCATCATTGGCAGGCTGATTTCACTCATGGTAATACCTAAAAGTCTCTATTATCGAGCAAACATTGCTTATTTAAGTTATCTGCTGTGTGATACCTTGCGTTTCGCCTTTTACTCCATACGGTCTTGCCCCCTATGCTGGTTGATTTCTGCTATGCTGATTTTTAAAATAAAAAATTGTGTTTAGGTGTTGGCGATGGGTCGATGGACTTGGCTCTTGTGCCAAAGGTATCAAGATTCGAGAATCTCCAGATAATGCGAAAAGTTTCTATGTATGGTGGGAAGGCAGTAAGTCTCTTCGAAGAATACGTAAACATCTTGATCTGTTTGCTTCATTTGTAGATTATCCGGCTGCAGAACGACAACTTACATGTGTTTCGTGTTACTCGGTATGTGTATATCTCATAGATTTAATATGACGGTGTTCTCTCAGGTGGAAGTTTACTCCGGCTGCGCTGTTGGTTGAAAGCCGAAATGAAGGCATAAGCGATGTAGATCAGCAAGGAGCATGGAATTTGGGTTCGTAGGTTTTGTTTGTCTCTTTGAACATGTTACACATTTGAGTTAAGATTTGTGTGTTTTTAGATGGAGAAATTCTTCCACAGCCGGCCAAGAAAGCACTTCACTTCAGGTTTTTGCTTTTCGACTATTATTAGTATGATTGGCTTAGATTTCACTGTTCAGGTTACACCCTAGGCTGATTGATTATTTTGGGAAAGAGCTGGACTTGGATGACTCGCGGTACAGAAAGTGTATGTGCTGTGCTGGCCCAACAAGCTATTCGAAGATCGTCGTCATCGGCTAAGACTGCAGTGATTCTTTATCACTAAATTCTTAAACACCTCAGCTAAAAGCTCTTTTTCAATTTTTAATTCGTTGCAGAATCCAATTTCGATTATTGATGTTACCAAAAACTTCGTTTGCCAGAAACTTAGATACCATAGATTATGTGTGGCATTTTTATTCTTTGCTTTTTTATTTATTCACGCTGCTGTGTGCTTGGCAAATAAATGTGTTTTGCTTATATTTTGTGGAGGCGCGCCTTTTCTCTCCATCAATTGTGTGTGGCAAACCTGTCATTTTTTAATTCTGCTATTGTTATTTTTGTTCATGCTGATTAAAGATGAACATGGATCAATTTTTTGATCGTATCACCGCCAGTGATATGCTTATTTTGCGTAATAGTAGATTTGCAAAAAGAGAGGTTTGCCAAAGATCAGTCTGCGAAATATTAGTTTCGATTTTTTTTTGATTAACCGTTTTTTTGCAAAATAGTTTTTTTGATAACCGTCATACTTAAAGGGCATGCTCGTCGCCGATGGGAATATTTTGCAAGGCGGGTACCAGAAAAATTCAAACGAGAATTTAAATGAAGCATTTTAGTGACAGTCCAGGAATAACATTGCCTTCAAACAGAATCGAATCGACTTTCACACTCCGCTTTCCCACTAAGTCACCTATACTTTTAAGCGGTGAAAGAGTTTTTCATTACTTATAGCCGTAGAGTACTTAACGAATTTGTATTTTGAAATAATTCTTTTTTAAATTGACCTGGTGTTCCCAAACCAAAATATTCCCATCATTCCTTTTAATGCCACTACCTTATTGTAGATTGTCGATAGTTGTGTTAATTGTATGCAGGGTGTACCAAAAATTTCGGTGAATTTTTCGTGGCCATAGTTTTTTTTAATGAATTTTGTTGGTAAATAACGTTAAAAATTGGGTTTTTTCCTTGGTGCAAGCTAAAACATAATTTTAAAGTTAATGTGTCGAGAAGATACTTTTTTCAATGAATTGGAGTTTTTTGCTTTTTCTATTCGCTTTTGTGACTTTGAGCACAGTAACATTTTTGAGTGATTGTATTTGTGCTATGTTCTAAGAAAATAATAAATATAGAATAGCTGTTGTTAGATGAGATTTTTTGCTAAATGTCCGAATGTGCTGTGGCTGATGTATTGGGAAAGAAAAGAAAGATTTTCTCGCAAAATCGCAATTGCAAATTATAAAAAAATCGCATCGCAATCACACACGCACACTTTTGAAAAATTGTGATTCTCGCACGTAAAAATTGCGAGAAAATCGCATTGGTATCTTCTTCTTAGTGTTGGCATCGAGACGAGAAAATTTTGAGAATTCTCGATTTATTTTGTTGCATTGCTCGTACTTACATTACTTTTTGTATTTGCTTGTCGTCTTTGCTTGTAGCTTGTGTTAATTTAATTCTTTTGTTCAGGTTTGCGATGGTGCACAACGTCTGGAAAATCAACCGGGCAAACAATCCGATGTGGTCATATGCAAACAGTGCCATGCCAACAAAGCCAAGAAGTTCGAGTTCAAGATCGGTGATACGAGCGTCGTCAACATTGATTAAAATCTATGGCCAGAAAAGAGAATTCTATGGCCAAAAAAAGAAAATACTATGGCAGAAAATAGAATTCTATGGCCAAAAAGAAGAATTCTATGGCCAAAAAAAAATATTATCCCATCTATAATCAGGACGTCTACCGTATTTTCTTTAATAAACCGGGCAGGAGTACACTATTCGGCCAGAGCTAAAAGTGCGTTTTTTCAAGCTCTAAGTATTTTTTAGGCCGTGAAAACGATAGAAACGGCGAAAAAAGTGTGGGAAGGCCATTTTTTCTAAAAAAAACATTTTTTCGACTGCCTTGGTTCCCCCTGTGGTTTTTGGTCATTTTTTTGTATTTTACATCGTTTTGGTGTCTAAGGCTGGGCAAAAAGAGCGTCTATATGCATTTTTGATCAAGAGTCTTGCTCGAAATCATGTCTAAGGTACGTGGGTGTGCGCATCTCAACCCCGCAAAGGACTTGATGGCAGGGGGCTTGATGTACTAAAAGAAGAACCACTTCCTTGGTACTACCACCTGAGCTCCACTGCGGAGTCTGAAACTGCTCGAGAACTGGGATTCCTACATGTCAAATCGCTATTTTGGTATTAACAAACCAATTCTCACCATCGAACATTCCAAACCACTCCAAACCATCCTAGATACTGATTTAGAGTGGTTGGAGTGATTGAGAATAGTTCTGGATATTCAGTGGTGTGATTTCTGGACGGACTATAGGGCATTGTACTCTAACGAGGAGTCTGATTTTGCGATCATCGTGCTCAGGATGTCTTAAAACTTCCAGGTAGTCCAGGGCTCCCATCCTCGCTGATTTCTCAGCGATTCGCTGATTTTGAGGCCGGAGTGCTGATGAAAAAATAAGTTCGCTGATTCGCTGATATTCGCTGATTTTGATAATTTTCGCTGATTCGCTGATTTTTGAATTATCTTCGTTTTTTGAAATGGCGCCTCTGTTCATTCACATTTCAGTCAATGTTTTGTCGTTTTCCTATTTTTCGCTCAATTTTTTCTTAATTGCTTCAGCGTTTGTTATGTTTTCTAGAGTGTTTCGGGCTGAAGCCCGAAACATTTAAATGTCTTCTTCAAACAAATGTCAATTTTGATTTTTCGTGCACTGAAATGTTCCAGATGCTTTTGAATGATAGAAACTTGTTAACTGAAATTCGAGGAGGTAATAAATATGATGTTTAGCATTGTGGTGATAGTTTGTTGTTGAATTACGCCGTAATTCAACGATGAATAAAGTAATTATTACGGTGAATAAAGGTACTTTTCGAAAATTTGCTGATTTTAGGTGCTGATTGCTGATTTTATAAATAAATTCGCTGATTTTCAAAAAATTTCGATGGGAGCCCTGAGGTAGTCAAACGTTACAGTCGGGAGTTTTAGTGTTAATTATTATTTCAAAAACTAACTGCACCATCGTGTTCAGTGTGAAATTTTGCACCAGAATCAACAGAAATTACCACCCGCCTTTTTCGTGTTAAAGGGTTAGAGATGAGCAGAGATGCATAAACTTACCTTAGGCATGAATCCAAGCAAGACTCTTGATCATAAAATGCATTTACAGGGAGTTTCAAGAAACTTTAGGGTTTTAAAATGGCCGTAACTTTTTTTAAAGAGTAATTTTCAAGATTCTGTTTTTGCGATCTATTTTTCTCGCCGACCATGTTTTTTGGTTTATAAAGACAAAAACACGATTTTTGCGTGGTCCCTCCTGTGGTTTTGGACCCTGGTCTGTCGATGGCTTTTGGATAGATAAGGCCCAAACCACAGGGATTCTAACCCAAATTTTGAAAAAAAGGAGTGCCCTTCAAAAAAAGCTTTTGTTCAAAAAATTCACGAAAAGACGCAATTAATAAAAATAGGACAAAATGGAAATGTGCCCAGTTTTGGGCGAAAAGTGCCCAGTTTTTCATGAAAAAGTGCCTAGTTTTTAGTTTTAGTCAAAAAGGCGAAATCTGCCCAGTTTTTGTGAAAAATTGCTCAGTTTTTCGAAAATGTGTCCAGTTTTTGTGAAAATCCTATACAAGTTGTATAATACAACAAGGACTACAGTAGCGTCCATAAAAAATGTCCCGCTCGTTTTTTTAAGAACTTTTTTAAAGGAACGCTCTTTTTTCGCAAATTTTTCCTTTTACTTACATAAGTGTCATATACCATTTTGTAGCATTTTCATTGCTCTTCAAATGGTTATCCTCGTTTTGAAATGTTATCACATACGGGAACATGAAATCCACATTTTGCAACATTGTCTATTTTTTGGGCTGTCCAAAAAAATGTCCCGTTCAAAATTTCAACAAAATACTTCTGCAAAACTTTTTTTATTTAACATAAAATGACAATAACGACTAATATTTGGTTGCATAACCCTTTGCCTTAATAACTGCCGCGCAACGGCTAGGCATTGAATCAACAAGTTTGATAATTCGATCAATAGAAATTTTCTTCCATTCTCTTTCAAAAGCGTTCATTAGATCCACTTCCTTCTTGAATTTTTCGCCTTTCAATTGTCGCTCCAGCTGTTCCCACAGATGCTCAATTGGATTCATGTTGGATTCACTCTGAGATGGCCATGGCAGAACGTCGATATTGTTGTCCTTGAACCATCTGGCAATTGGCTGTTTGGCATTTGGCTTCTTGGCTTCTTGGTATTTGGCTTAGTTCCCATCAGCATCTGGAAGCATGCTTCGGATCGTTGTCTTGCTGGAAAATCCAACCGGCTGGCATTTTGTCGATGGCATGTGGCAGCATAGTATTCTCAAGGATATCACGATACATTGGAGCATTCATCGCTTCAACACGAGCAATTGGACCGATCATATCGCGCGAAAAACAACCTAAAAATAACGATAAACCATATTTTCTGAAATCTTCGAAAATCATCGAAGACACTGACCCCAAACGATAACAGCCTTGCTGTGCTTGACGGTTGGCACTTGATAACGGACATCGTAACGCTTTCCTGGTGGATTCCATCTGACGAGAACAAGTTGAACTTCGATTCGTCACTCCACAGTACCTTGGCCCAATCGGCAGAAGTCCATGCGAGATGTTCTTTGGCAAACTTCAATCTGGCACGACGATTCTTTTCTGAGATCAATGGCTTCATGGCAGGTCGACGAGCAAACAGATTGGCATTTTCCAAGATTCGGCTGGCAGTTGGACGACTGATTTCTACCCTAAATTGAGAATTGGCTTCCTTGGCAATGTCCGTGGCAGTCTTTCTTGGATCGGCTTTGGCAATTCTTTGCAGAGCTCGGTCTTGTCTGGCAGTTGTTTTCGGCGGTCGACCACTTCCTGGCAAGCAAGTAAGCGAAATTGCATTCTTGGAACAAGAGCAGATACGAGAAACGGTTCGCCTATTGATCAAAAACTGAGCAGCAATGTCTTCATCTTTGTCGCCTCTTTTTTTGGCACGGATAATTGCCTCCTTTGAATCTTTGATAGCTGTTTCTTCATAGTCACTAAAAACAAAAGAATAAATACAAAAATACAAAAAAGCCGCAATTAAAATGACAAAATGACACAAAAGGTGAACGGGACATTTTTTGACAGCCCAAAAATAGACAATGTTGCAAAATGTGGATTTTATTCCCGTATGTGATAACATTTCAAAACGAGGATAACCATTTGAAAGAGAAATGAAAATGCTACAAAATGGTATATGACACTTATGTAAGTGTAGGGAAAAATTTGCGAAAAAAGGCGTTCTTTTAAAAAAGTTCTTAAACAAACGAGCGGGACATTTTTTATGGACGCTACTGTAAGTCGGCAAATTTTGCCGACCGTATAACAGAACATCCATTTGTTGCTGTTTAGCTTTAAGAAATACGCTTCATCTTGGGCGTAATTAATATAACAGGTTATATCCAGAAATGGGCACATTTTTTTTCCAAAACTGGGCAGATTTTCGCCTATTTGACTGAAACAAAAAAAAGTGAGCACTTTTTCACGAAAAACTGGTCACTTTGTCGCCAAAACTGGGCATTTTAACGTATTGTCCGAATCATAACAGTATCAAATAAAATTCTCGAAGAAAATTGCCTTTTTTCAGTTTAAGAAAAAAGGCCAGCCGTCGAAAAAAAGGAAAAGCCTTAAAAAAGGCAAGTTGGGCACCCTGCCAAACCACAGGTCGACCAAGCAAAAATCATGTTTTTGATTTTATAAACCAAAAAAACATGGCCGGCGATAAAAATCGATTGCCAAAAATAGAATCTCGAAAATCGCTCTTTAAAAAAAGTTAGGGCCATTTTAAAACGCTGAAATTTCTTGAAACACCCTGTATATACAGAAACGGATGTCAACCAGAAATTTCCTATTGATAGTAGAATATGTAGCAGAAAATTTTGTTAACCCACATTTAAAGACTGCGGATCAGGCTGATTTTTTCAAGACTAGTAGATCATGATTGGCGAAATGTGGCCGATCGGCCATAAAATTGCGGATGGTCATATAAGTTTGTTTTTCTGCTTTCTTTTCTTTTCTTTCTTTTCTTCTTTTTCTTCTAAATTTGCTGAAATTTTCATAGGGTTGGGCAAAGGCAGGACATTTTAAAATGGGCCACGAGTCCAGGCATATATGGCCAGCCAAGTATGGCCAAAACCCGGCTATTTTCACAATTATTTCCACCGTATATTTTCACAGTTCGAAAATACGCCATAATCACTAAAAGTGTTGGTCAAATTGACGTCTATTTTGAAATGGCTCAGCCATATTAGATGTTGTGATGGGATTAGAGTGTGTCATAAAAAAATAACCAGTTGGAAATTTCAAATAAATCTTTACAGTGTAGTTTTACTTAAAACCGTGAATTTTTGGCTTTCATAACTGTTTTACTGAACCCTAAGTGAGTTTGACGATTTTTTAAGACATAAGGCCTGGAAATTTCGAAAATCTACCTAGCAAAGGTCTGCAAAGGTCATCGTATGCAACATTTTTATGTGGTCACGTTTTTATGACATACTTTGTAGAGTTTAAAAGGCAGTTACAATAATAGCTGAAAAAAATTCTGGGATATCCTTGTATAGAACTTCAACCGATGCAAAGATGAAACGAAAATTTACACTAGGTTACGATCCACTCGGTCAAACAGGGCTTGTAGAAACCAGTTTTCTAAATCGGCTTATCTAAAAACCCTAACCTACCGTATTTCCTCTAAAAAGCCCCCCCCTCTAATAAGGCCCCCCTCAACTTTGAGGACCTATATCTCAGCCCAGAGTCAATTTTTTGCAAAGCTGTTCATTGCGTTTTCTTAACTCCCACGAGCTCTACGGATTCCGCTTTTTAGATTTTGGATTTTCACCCAAAAATCTCGAGACTAACCTCAAAATTTCCCTATTTTCGAGGGGTTGAAAAATAAGGCCCCGTGAGCCTTATTAGAGACAACACGGTACTTTTCATTTAAAATCGAAACACCGTGGTAGAAAAACAAATTTTGAAAAGAGGAAAAAAGGCGCTAATTACAAAAGTGGAAAAAATGGCCAAACAAATTACGTAAGTCGTTTGTTTCTTTTTTCCACAAATGGAAAAAAGGGGCCAAAAGGCTACGACCCGTTGAAAATCATGATATGTTGACGGAAAGAAATGAGTTTAAGGGATACCCTATTTCCTCTAATAGAGAACCCGGGGCTTTATTTTTCTACTCTCCAAAAATCGGGTAAATTTTGTTACTTTTGGGAGGGGCTCTATTAGAGTAAATACGGTATTTAAAAGTTGTAAACAATTTGGAACAAAGGGTTCACTTTTTTTGTTTAACACCTCCCATTTTACTGCTGTTCACTGTGTAAAGTGTCATCAAATAATAAATTCGGTCAAACACAAAAGCTGCTAAAAAAATTTATTCAGCCAATACAATATTTATTGCATATTTAGATGAAAATTGAGCGCAAATATAAGACTTAGCAGAATCGTTGTTGTTGTGTTTATTGTATTACCGCGTTTATCGCTCTTCTATTCAATTCATGTTCACTGGGCTAAAACAACATCCATATTTAGGTGGACAAACAAAAGCCATTGAACCCACCAGACACAGCCTCACTTCCTGGTTGCACTGGAGGCCAAGGTCGACTGTTGGCCTTGACTGGCAAATGGGTTTGGATGATCTGAACATCCTGTTGTTCCTTTTCCTCAGCCTCTACTGGTGGCCACTGCACAGCTAGTTTGGGTCCTGTAAATAGTTTTGCTAGTTATTGCATACTGGAGATACCCAAAGATAATAATAGCCAACCAGACGAGATTTCCTCGTGTTCTTGCACATTCTCAGGTGGTGGCCACACTCGACTCTTGATTTCACCTCCTGAACTGGCCTGGTTGCGCCATGTAGCTTTGCCACTTTGGTCTCCATTTTCTTCTGCTTGGTTCTCTGACTGAAAGCAAATAGATTGGCTGGGTCTTTAAAATCTTTCATTGTCGATATTTTGTGTTTTATTTTTGAGATTTTTATTTTATTTTGAGATACTGAAAATTTTCTAATGTTTGTTGTAAAAGTTGCGTAGATCATAAGTTTGATGCAGTCGAGCCTTGATAATTCGGCAGCTTGGCAATTCTGGACACCTGATAGCAATTTCATAGGGTATTTTAGCATGTTTATATTTATTTTGTAGCTCCAATCCTTAACCATATTTTACTTTTACAGAATCCCAACTGTCTGTATTATTCGAAAATTTAGAACTAAAAGACTATACAAAGGGGCATGCCCGTCGACTATGGGAATATTTTAAAAGGCGGGTACCAGTGAAATTCAATCGTGACATAATTTCACGTAATTTTCTAAAAGTCGAGGAAAAATTATACTTGCAGTGGCAACCAAACCGACTTTCGCAGTCCGCCGCTGCTTCACCACCATACTTGCACGTTCCCTCCAAAAAATGAGAAACGCCGCCGCCTCCGCCACCGCCGGCATTTTCAAAATTTCGACGCCGCTGCCGCCGGCGTTCCAAAATCACCAATTTTCCCCGGCGGGCAGCCGGCGCAAGGCAGTCGCCGACGCGGCCGTGCAAGTATGTTCACCACTAGGCCACCAATACTGTTAAACGATGGAAATTTTGATTACTTATTCCCGCAGGATACTCAACAAATTTGTATGTATTTCAAAATAATTCTTTTTTTGACCTGGTACCCGCCTTTCGAAATATTCCCATCGCTGACGGACATGCCCCTTTAAGTCACCCCGAAGGCCAGAGTTGAGTCCTAACTGGCAGCGTCGCTCA
The DNA here is from genome assembly GCA_029231635.1 of Ditylenchus weischeri. NCBI lineage: Eukaryota > Metazoa > Nematoda > Chromadorea > Rhabditida > Anguinidae > Ditylenchus > Ditylenchus weischeri. The sequence continues at coordinate 123,042 of JAMRYI010000260.1, forward strand.
AAAGTGTGTTTTTATTCTTTGTTTGCACTTTTCAGCCCACAATTAATCCATAAAATACATTTTCAGGACTACTTTCAATGGCAAGGTCGAAATTATATCTTTACAGAATTCTTTTTAGCCAACCTGTTGAAGCCAAGCTTCATCCGAAACAGCTTTAGTGGCAGTGGCACGGCTGCAAATTGATTAGTTAGTTGATTGGAGTGGAAAATAAAAGTGTGCCCCCACCTCAACTGCTTTTCTTCCTCGTCTTCATAACCAGGTGGAGGCCAGGCTCTAGCAATCTTTCCAGGCTGGTAGTTAGTCTTCTGGACTACATGCTCCACTTCGTTTTGAGGCAACCAGTCCTGAGCGCGCACTCGAGGCACACTTCCTGGCTCCTTCTGCTCCTCTTCGGGGAACTCATTCCACTGCACTTTGGTCGATTCAGTTGGTTGAGGCACTATGACTGTCGGCTACAAATAACATATTTAGATATTTTAGTTTTTTAGATATTTTGCAAGGGCTTTATCAAATTGATGAAGCCCTTGCAAAAAGTAAAAAATACCATGTAGATAAAAAATTTTAATCCGAAAAACCAAAAAGGATTCACGGTATGGCTGGTGATAATTGACAAGATACCAAAGTAAAGGCGGGGGAGAAAGGATTGTTATCCACTGAATAATCAAGTGGGGACTCGAAACCAGAACAACTCTTAGACCTATGGGGTTTACTCACAGCACCATAAGTACACACAGATACAGACATTATTAACACCGGTGAAGTAAGATTGTAGAGCTGGAGATAGATCGAGGCGCTGGAGACGACCCGCAGGTAAGGACTTCCGGCTTTGACGACAACCACCCATCGCCTTCGCAGGAGAAAAGACGTGACCACAGGTGAAGGACGAAACAATGTGTAAGACCTAACGGCAAGAGGAGGCATGCACCACCGAGACCACCGAATCGGATGCTGGAAATTAAGTTGGCCATCAGGATTGGATAGATTAGATTCTGGATAGGAGGACGCTCTATAAGCATCGATTCGGCTAGGACTGGAAGATACTGACTCGTATCGGTCATGACTCTGATAGGCTGGAATAGATGCAAGCATTCTGAAGAATAAGACATCTGAGTCCGCTGGAGCTATAGCTTGATAGCTATTACTGGAAGAAGTAGGTCTGGAGAGACTGCAACTCAGTGAGTGACAACTGGATAAGTCCGAGAAATGTTCAGAGCTGGAGGACATATGTCTAGACTTAGTATCTCGGGATATAACACTGGACTTCATAGATCTTTTGCTGGATAATTTAGATCTAGAGGAAGTAGACTTTGAACTAGATATACCTAAGATAGGTCTAGGACTGGAAGACATAGTTTTAGCATTGGAGGAAGGACTGGAACAGATAGTCTTATCGGACTGGCGAGATTTGAACCGCAGACTGACCATAAATAAACTCACTAACCTTTTATCAGAGTGACAACACAGTGTGTTTCACATTGGTAGCACACCCTTGTTTTTTGCATAAATTTGACGTTTTTTGTACCAGGTTGTATTTCTGTCGTTATAAAAAGTCGAAACACAACTAAAAAATAGGATTTGCGGTGCAAAAACCAATTTCTCTCGAAACGTCGAAAACATGTAGCCTATAAAGCGGAAAATCACCGTTTCATAATGGTAGCACATTTTTGCAAAATGTGCTACCATTATATTCTGTTTTGTTGTTTCTATTGATGTGTTTAGGAAAAATAGGACGAAACAAAGCATTGAGCGAATTTGAAAAAGGTCAAATTCGAGCGTTCAACTACGGCGAAATTGCAACGCTGGTCAAACGTTCTCGCAAGTGATCGGCAATTTCTTGGCAGATGAGCAAAATTACGGCAAGCAAAAGTCTCCTGGTCGTCCTCCAACGCTTTCCAAGCGTCAGAAGCGTCAAATCGTGGCAGCAGCGTCGAATATTACATCGAGTGTGAACAAGATAAGGAATAGTTTGGGTGTGTTTTCATATGGTTTATTCACTTTTATTATGAAATTTGTGCTGTTTAAGATCTGGATGTTTCGAAATCGTCTGTGTGGCGTGTGATCGACAAGAATCCCAACATTGTGTGTACAAAGATGGTTGCTCAGCCTAACCCGCAGGAAGCTAACAAGGAAGCGAGCCTCCTCTTTGCCCGGAATCACATGGCTTGGACTCATCAATGGGATAATGTAAATTTTACTGAGTATTTTTCGGAATATGGTTAGGTTTACGGATCTTAGGTTATCTGGAGCGACATAAAGAAGTTCAACCCGGATGGTCCAGATGGCTACAGCTTCTACTGGCGTGAACTTCGCAAAGAGCCAAAGTTCTTCTCAAAGCGCAATTTCGGTAGTGGTTTTGTGATGATCTGGGCAGGTTTCAGTGCGTTTAGAACAACATCTCTTGCCGTTATGAAGCCGAAAACCAACAGCATAGGTTACCAGGACATTCTCGAAGCAAATCTCCTTCCGTATGTCAGGCGTTTTAAGCTCCTGTTCCAGCAAGACAACGCCTCAATCCATGCCAGCAAGAGCACAAAGGAGTGGATTGCGCAGCAGAAAGTGTATCTTATGGACTGGCCGTCTCGTTTTCCTGATCTCAACCCAATCGAGAACCTCTGGAGCATCCTTGTGCGTGATGTGTATGCCGACTGCAGTCAATTCAACTCGGTGGAGGAGCTCAAGAAAGCGATCTTGGATGAGTGGTCGAGAATTGGTCCAGAAGTGCTGAAGAAGATCGTGGATAGGATGAAGAGCCGAATTTTCTCGATAAATCAACTCTCTGGATGTTGCATAAAGTATTAGTTGTCTCGCATGTTGTCTGTTTTGTTGTTATGAGTCGATAAAGGTCATTTTACAAAAATGTGCTACCATTATGAAACGGTGATTTTCCACTTTATAGGCTACATGTTTTCGACGTTTCGAGAAAAATTGATTTTTGTACCGCAAATCTTATTTTTTAGTCCTGTTTCGACTTTTTATAACGACAGAAATACAACCTGGTACAAAAAACGTCAAATTTATGCAAAAAAACAAGGGTGTTCTATCATTGTGAAACGCACTGTAGAGGAAAGGCTAGCATCAAAGCGAGAACTACCGTAATTATTCTAATAGAAACCCATCTCTGAAAGTAACCCCCTCCTATTTTTTGACTAAGAATTCAGAGTTAGGGCTATTTTTGATTGACAATTTCAAGATTTTTAGAGGATTGAAAAATAGTAACCCAGGGGTATCTATTAGAATAATTACGGTAATTCAGAATATATATCGAGATTTTTTTTATTTCGTTTGAACGTCCTTGCTCCTTTTTGTCGTCACAAGACAAATGGCAGTTTGAACTACACTATTTCTGGCTCTTTCACGCTGGAAATATTCCCTTATGGTCAACTATAGGGATTTGGCTGGAATGTGGGAAAGGACGTTGGGCAATCCTTACACCAACAAGATACCTAAATTACTTTTTTTAACTTTAGCTGGAGGAGGTGGGTTATGTAATTGCGTGGGAGGAAACTATACCGGGTTGCCATTTTGTTTTAGGTAGGGAGTGAGAGTGTTGTTTTTTAATATTTTCAAATATTAAAAAAAAATTGAAACATTTTAGGAGATTTGTATACTTTTCATATATAATGGCTCTAGGTAAATTGACCCGCAGTAAACTGATCCGCGGCAAATTGACCCACCGGTAAATTGACCCGCGGTAAATTGAACCTCCAAATTTGTCTTGACAGAATTTTTTTTATTAAAAGGAACTGTTTGTCAAAGTCCTATCTGAGGACTTATCCGAAACCGTTGATTCAAGTACAGGGCATGTTTGTGACGCTGTTTCAGCGTGTTACATAAATATTTTTTGTGAAATTTCATACTCATTTTGTAACCCTAAATGGGTAAATGTGCACTACTTCTTTCTTTTTGTATTACATTTGAAAAAAAAACCGGTCCCGGCGCCGAAATTTTTTTCCGTGCAGCTATGGTCCTATCCCATAGATACACACTTTATTCCCTCTCTTCAGATACTATTACGGACCCATTATGCCGAAAAAATCACTTCAAAGGGGTTCTTTGATATTTTGCTGTCAAGACAAATTTGGAGGTTCAATTTACCGCGGGTCAATTTACCGCCGCCCTATATAACAAAGCCAAAAATTTCGTGATAAAAAATTAAGTTGTTTACTTTGACATTGTCCAGCTCAATGAATTCAGGGGATCTTGATTTTAGATGGGTTCACTTGTTGTACATTCTCTTGGGGTACACGGCGCTGAACCTGCCAGGCTGCATCTTCCTAAAATGTACACTAAAGTTGTCAAATGGCACACCTTTTAAGTTTAATGTTGCCGAGACCCACCACTTCTCTTCAACGAGCTTTTAAAAATTTTTTTGCAACAACAATGTTGCCATTTGACTTCCAAGACTTCTGATTTTTCCCACCCTTATTAAAAAGTCAACGCTTCTGCTATTGAAAAAGACTAAAACAATGCTGTTTTAAGGAAAGATTGACTAATACATAGGGTTGGCGAGCACTCGAGATTTTCGAGTATTCGATTTCACATAATACCATGGTGGGCAAAACCGATAAAATGAACAAAGACCGATAAAAAAAATTATGGCGTTTCGATTTGACTAGACTGATTAAACACCGATAAAATTCAAGGCACAAAGGCTCCTTCAATACATGTTTATTTGCAGTGGATTGTTGATGCTTTCGACTCACTGCCAGCCGAAGCAATAGCAAAGTCATTCAAAGGTTTGTTTGGTTTCAATCGGAAAGGCGTAATTTTATCGGTATTTTATCGGTCTTATATCGGCGTTTTATCGGTTCTTGATTTTGCTGGGGTGAAATTCTGAGCGAAAAAATGAAAAGCTGGTCGAAAAGCAAAAAAAAAATCCTCCAAAAATTAAATGTATTTCAAATACCCGTCAAAAAACAGGCCTAAAATTAGGCCTTAGGCCTAAGATAGGCCTATTTAGGCCTAAGTCTAATTAAAATTGGTGCGGGCCTATGTTAGGCCAGTTGCTGTATTTGAAAAAAGGCCTAGTTAACCATAAATTCTCATCCCTGGTCGGGCAACCCTAATTTCATCCAGTAATGGACCTAAAAAGGAGAATAAAGCCTTCAGATCTCGTAAAATACACGCACTGTTTGATTTATGTCAAGAATAGGATGTCGCATTTCCATGCGACCACACCTTGTAACGAACTAATTACGTGGCTACTATTGCAAAACAGTGATTTCCTTAGCGATAGATCAGCCGTAAATAATACAGTTGATTCTCTCTATAACGACCTTCGGGGCCCGTTATATAGAAGCGTAAGTTATGCAGATTGTATGCTATGGATAGAGCAGACTGCAGTAACCGACATCTTTTTATCCCTCCGTCGTAAAAGCAACCATCTAAAAGTTACCCTCTTGACTGATTTCCAGCTTTTTCGGGTTAGTCTGCTGGATATCGTCGTCAATACTCTAGCAAAGTAGTCGCTGATGGTGATTATTTATTTTGGTAGAACCGCGACCAGCATAATATTTAGAGCACCAGAAATTGTTGCACTTCTTCATATAAGTTGAAGATATCTGTGGAGTTATAAGGTGTACAACGGAATGGATTGAGCTGAGATGGGCTGAGTTAACCTATTTTCGTTGGCAACTTCAAAAAATTGCAATTTATTCAAAAGTCCATCTGTCAATGACAAAAGACTGCTTAGAATAAATGTAGTAGGAACCAAGAAATTAAAAAAAGAACATTTGAATGGCAATTTATAGGAAGATGTGATTGATCTACAGGCAGTAAAATAGATTAATATCATAGTTTTCATACCCTTCTTGGCTGCTTCAGCCAAAAAATTGAATAAAAAAGGTCTGACACAAATTGAAAACCGATAGAAGGCCGATAAAAATACAGTAATCAAATTAAATTTCTAGTTTGAAATTTATAGGTCTTTGTTCAAATTATCGGTTTTGTCTACCATGCATAATACTCGAAACTCGAATTTTTTGAGTACTCGACTCGATATTTGAAAGTTTTAAGCACTCGACACGAAAACTGGACAAAACTTTTGGATCATATTTAAATTATCTGAAAGCGTTAAAAAATTAAAAAATGTGGTCCAAAGGCACATTTACTCGAATATAATATAATCGAAACTCGAAATTTTTTGAATATCACTTGAAATTACTCGATTTCAATTATTCGACTTGCCAACCCTACTAATAGACATACCTGCTCGCTAAAAACAATCGGGGCTCGCGCAGCTATGCTAATATATACTTCTGAAAATCATTGAATCTATCTTTATTAGAGTTCCAATCTGTCCTTATTTTTTTAATGGCCGCCTTTAAAATTAGCGTTGTTCTATTCGCAAAAAATGCATTTATTATACAGTCAACTATCTATAATCGGCACCCCGATAAACCGGTACTTCCAAAAAGGCTTTATTTGGCTGGCTGAAAAAATTCAACAAAGCTACCCCGACAAACCGGCACCCTAGGCTAGTCCACAGGGGTCCGGTTTATCGAGAGTCGACTGTACCGAATTGCCTTCCATGACTAGCTTTACTAAAACAGAGCAACGTAGCCAGGTTGTATAAAATATATTGGAAATTTCCATCCAAAAAATCAGGACAGGATGGAAACCCTTATGTTTTGTTCACAAAGTAGTAAGGTGTAATCAGAGTAGGCTGTCCTAGATAAATAAAAAGGCTGGTCGATGTTTTAATACCAAAAGAGGCAAAACATTTGAGTGATTGTTACAAAATAATGTAAAATATAAGCCACACAAACTTTTTTATGGAAAGTGTCTAATTTCCGAATCTGCTTTTGTGTATGAAAACTTAAAATTTCACACAAAAGAAATTGTCAATCTTTCAACCATTTTCTATGTAATATGGTAATCATAACTAGATAGAAACGTTTTTAATAGCAAAAATGTAAAATTTTCTGAACTCAAGCCCTACACATTTAGGATTCGTATTGCTTGTTACTTTTATGGGGTGCTCATAACGGAGGTTGGAAGTCAGATGTCGCAGTCATTAAAGTTCTGTAGCTTTGCAAAATTTTCAACATTTTTTCGTACTGTTAAGCGGTTTAATCTGCTCTCAAGGCCTTTCCTCTCAAAAAATTACTTTCTGTTGGCTGAACAGAAAAATGAAAATTGAGGATCGGACTACCGAGCTTTATTGTGACTGAGCCATTAGGCACATTAAAATTGAAAAAGGTGGAGGAAACGGGCTAAAAGTTAATAGAGTAGCGATGGATCTGACCTGTGACCTAAATCTGTTAAAAACTGAGATAAGACCATCAATCATATTTTTGGCATTTTTCTGTCCTAATTTTGAGGACTGTTCTTAAGTAAGTTAACAGCTTGACATTGCCAGATCGGACGAGTTAGCCAATTTTCACATCTCCTTAACTTTCACTGCCATGGGCGGGTATATGTTCAATATTACATATGGTATTTGGCATGTGTGGGTGGGTGGTTAACGCTTTTTTACTTCGAAGGCCAGAACGGGTCGTAGATAGCGAAATCACTTTTGTCACTAATACCATCGTGTTTCCCAGAATGGCAGCTTTCGTTTTAAAAAAAGAACAGGCGAAAAAAATGAGTTCTAATAGGGGATATACCTATTTTTATGAATGAAGTCATAGCCCCTCATTGAAATTTCGAAATACTATAGAGGCGCCTATGGGCGCCTGTGGTCCCTTGTGTTCAATATTACATGAAATTCAAATTTTAGATGCAAACGAACAAATAGTTTGGAAGCATTATTGATAAAATCTATTTGGTCCCGCGCGTATTCAACCCTTTGAAATTTCCATTATAAGGAAGAGACATGGTCCTTTAAAAAGTCTATCACAAAGAGCAGCCCTCAAAAATAAGACAAAACACTGCCAAACATACAATGATAAATTAGGGAGGCCGCCTTATTAACACTCCACGGGCCGAGCGCTGATAGGACTTTCAAACTGAAACAGTTTTTTGATTATTTTTTCAGTGCTCAGCTTAACACTTCAGAAGTCTTTTTTATTTTTGTTTAAAGCATTTTTCTGTGCAGTTTTTCCTGCTCTGTCGATTGGTGAATACTGTTTGCCATAGAAACTGCCTTAACACACGTAATTTTCCATATTTAAGGATCAACAACGTTTTTGGAAAATTGACACACTTTCTTCTTTTTAGCGAAAATCGTACATTTGAAAATAGCAAGCACCTTAAAGATATGTCGTTAGAAAGCCCGGAATTTGCGCTTTCTGTTAAGCGTTAGTACGCTCATAATAACCACAGAAATTCATATTAATTATTTCAGCGAAGGTAAATGAAAGCTCCGAAAAAACAAGTTTCATAAATTGACCTTTTTCATGGTCTTTCATATTGTTATAAAATCTGGAAAAGAACTAGAAAGAATCAGCATAAAATTCTGAGTCGATTTTTCGGCCCGTGGAGTGTTAAAGGAAATACGGTAAAGCTAAAAACTGGCAAAATCCAACTTCCAAAACGTGTAAAAAACGTTCAAGGAACTAAAAAACAGCTCACAATGACAGGATGGCGAGGCACTTCTCCTTGTTCTGACTGCTGATCCCCTTGGGCTCCCATCCTCAAATGATTATTGAATTGATGATGGGCTAGAATAAGCTGTTGACTTGGGGGCTGGCTGTTGCTGCTAATAGCACCGCCCTTGGCTTGGCCAGCCATTTTACCTCCTGCTTGCTGCTTGACTTGAGCCGCTGGAGCTGTCTTTTGTGGCTGCTGTTTTTGCTGCTGTGTCTGTTGTTGCTGGGCTTGAACGGCGGCCCCTCCTTTGGCTGTAGGTACCTGTGGTTGAGGCTTTTTAATGGTGTTGGGAGCCTGGGCTGGTGTTGCTCCAGGTTTGGTTCCTGGTGCTGGTTGCACTCCAGGTTTGGCTGCGACTGGTGCTGCTGGTTGTTTAGCTGGTGCAACTGGTTGTTGTTTCTGAGCGTTTGGAGCAGGTTGAGTTTGCTTTGCTGGTGGCCCCTGAGGGACCTAAAAGTTGGTATTTATTGTCATATTTTAAGTGTGTGTCACCTTCAGACATACAAAAGTACCAATTTTTAGATAATTATCATAATTGCCATAAATCAGGGCTTTCAATCAGATTTTGGGACTTAAACTGAAATTTTAGGACTTAAAATCAGATTTTTAATTATTTCTGGTATCCAAAATCAACCCTTTTCCGATTAATCAACCCAGATGGAAGTCCTGCCGTAAATGCTCTAATTATCCACCATCCTAATTTCAAGTGGTCTGAAATTTGTTTTCATTAACTGCTTGCCCAGCTTAACCCAGCTCTGTAAAAAGTGCCTCCTAGAGATTTTAAAAATCTAATAGGCACTTTTTTAGTTAAGAAAAACAAAAGCTTTAGACCACTTAAAATTTGAAAAAATTTGTTATCCGAGTTATAATCTCAAATTTCAGGGTGGTCAGAAAATATCTAAAGGCGCATTCACAATGAGGAGGCTGTTTGCAGATGCTAAATCAGATTTGTCACTCGGAAATGACCACAAATTTTTTTAAAATGTTTCAAAAAAGTTTTGTAGCGATTTTGTAGCTGAGATTCAGGGCTACCAGATAAGCTATTGATAAAGTGGATGTTGTTTAAAAAGAAAGAATCCGCCCAAGCATCCGCACTCGAATTCGAGTTAGGATTCTTGGGCGGATTCTTAAAATTTTATCTGAGTTTTTAAAGCAATATTTACTTAGTCAAGCTCATTTGGTAGCCCTAAACCTCAACTACATGATGTCAGCAACTACGTAAGCAACTGGAAAATAAATAATCGCACCAACTGAATAATTTTGGAAAAAAATAAAAAAAGCAAGGATTCTGTTTCCGAGATTCTTAGAGAGTAGTTTGATTTAGCATCCGCAAACAGCCTCCTCGTTGTGTATGCGCCTTAAAGCTGAAAGAAGCAAACATTCTCCTACATGTCACAAATATTGATGCCAACCTGCTGTCTTTGCTGGGTGTTTTGCTGTGGCTGTTGTTTTTGTGCTACTGCTGGTGGGGCGGCAGGTTGTTGCTTCTGAGCTGGTGCTGGAGCTGCCTGTTGTTTTTGCTTTGCAGCTGCTGCTGCCTGAGCCTGTTGCTGCAGTTTCTGCTGTTGAAGTTCTGCCTGTTTTTTTGCTGTTTCTTGCTGAGCCTGCAAAAGAAAGTTGAAAAATAGATCAAAAGAAAAGCAAAAATCAGGCTAAGTATCATTCAAAAGTCATATTCCCTAATTTTCCTACAAAACATGAATGAAATGGGATGGGCACTATGGCCGTAATCACTAGGTATAACGATGACTCGATACACATTGTGACTTGATACTGCGACTCGATACACCGAATTTCAAGTTTGACTCCCGTCACGTGTAATTTATATTTTTTTCAATTTTTTTTGGTTTGTGATGGACTTTTATGCTGTTTGTTTCTCTACATTTTTTATTCTCATCGGTTTGGTACCCTTTGAGATTTTTTTGAACTAGCACCTTTTTCAAATTTTTAGGCCATTTTTTGTCTTTTTTCTAACTTAGGCAAACACTTAGGCTCAGGGTAGACCAGCGCACGTTAGGGCGGGCCAGATGTGTTTCCCGAACTACAGAACGGATAAAGGCGCGAATTCAAAAAAAGGTTACAAGGTCGCCCAGAAGGGGCATAGGAGCCTTGAGAGTTAGAGGTGCGCGCACTCCCTTTTTCAGAGATAATTCCGAGCAATAAATTAAATAATGTATACATTCATAAGCTCTGCTGCCAAACTCCAGAGAGTAAATTCAAGGATTAAATGAAAAAATAGGGTATTTATCGAGGTATCCAATAGGATATCCATCGCATAAATTCAAGCTGCTTTTCGAACTTTCAGGTATTATTGAAGCAAATATAATACACTATCCTGTCAAAAATGATTTCTATTTATAAAAAAATTAAATAATACCATAAAATACCAAATAACACATATTGGGAGTCGAACTTGAGATGCGGTGTATCGAGTCAGAGTATCGAGTCACAAAGTGTATCGAGTCGTATTCCATCCGAATCACTATGGAAAGAGATGACTGTGTAAGTTTTAGAGTCCATATCCCGAACCATTATGATGTTACAACCCTATAATACAGTACGACGATAATTTTCTCGTATGATTTTTCGATAACCCTCCACAAAAATTAGGTATCTTTACATTTTCACCTCAACTCAAATATCTGTTGAATTCATGAAAAAGTGTTGTGCCGACCTTGAGTTGTTGAGCTCTCTGTTGTTCCAATTGCTGCTGTTGTTGTTGCTGGCCCGCTTGTTGTTGTTGCGATGTGGTTGTCTGCTGCACACTCACTGATTTAATCTGTCCCTGTGGTGCCTGTTGCTCTGCTGCTTGTTGGCGAGCAGCCTCAGCTTTGGCCCTAGCCTCAGCCTGCATGCGCAGGGCCTCTTCCTTAGCCTTCTGGATGGCTTCCTGTTGTTTTGCTCTGGCTGCTTCTTGTTGAGCCAGCAATTGTTGGCGACGAGCGTCAGCCTGTGCCTGACCATCATCCACAGGTGCCGCTGGTTGACTAGGTTTAGGGGATGCTGGCGGTTGTTGAGGGACAGGGGCTTGGGCTGGCTCACTCTCTGCCGCACCTGCAACTAATTCTGCCTTTTAATGTGTTTGAATGTGCAGGTTTTTGCGAGTATAAAAAATATTGAATTATTCGAAACGATATCTGGGGTTAGCAGTCCGAGTACTTAAAATGGGATACTGGACTGACAGTCTCATGTTTTAGGTAGTAGTGTTGAACCCACCCTGATCAGCAGATGACCCTCCATTAGTAGCGGTGGCAGTGGTTGTAGAAGTGACCATCCGGAAGCCACCAGGACGACGGACTGGCTCCTCCTCTTCCTCCTCTTCTTCCTCTGAACTAGTGTCCTGGATGTGGTCTCTCATGACTAGCTGTTGTTTTAGACAACAATAATCTGAACATACACAAGAGTAAGTGGTGCCAATGGTACAAACATAAAAATTCGGCACGGTAAATAAGCTGTGCATAAATATTGTTACTGTTACTTTGCAGCAATTTAAAAGGCATTTTCTGCAAAATTAGACCACTCCTTGTTCCCTCAATTTTTTGAAATTTTCGTTTTATGCTATTTGAAAAAGGAACAATTCTGGGTAGGGTTGTCAAACGTTCGAAATTTTCGAACGTTCGATTCGAAGTTTGAATTCGAACATTTACGAAAGTTTAATTTTGGGCATCATTTGTGAAAAGGGGTAAGGTTATGTGCAAGTGTGGCGTTGAATATTCGTTAGGAAAAAGTGGAGCTACAACAAATGTTGTGTCTTCGACGCAAGTGATGTCTACAAAATTCTTCGCTTTCCCAGCCAGGGGTTTGGTGGCCTATTGGTTAAGGCGATTCCCTGCGGATCCAAAGGGAGTGGGATAAAATATCCCCTCCATTCCTCTTTTTCCAATTCACGAACTGGTGGCCGTGGCCGCTCGCGACAACGAATCTGTCTACTCACCTTTAATCTTCGAAGCACAAAAAGCCATGGCAAGCCTTCAAGCTCCAGCTGCAAAAAGGTACGAACAGAAACACTCTTTCAACGTTTAGTCCTAGTTACTCAAAGGTATGGAAGTTCAACGTTTTTTTTAACTTCTTTAACTAGCATCATCTTGTTTTTTAGGTTCAATTGGGTGGTCTAATGAATGATTTGCTGAAACTGATTGTGCTGCACATCTTGTCTTACTCGATTGCTGAATCACCGTTTCTTCGTCGTCTGATCAAAACCACTACAGATTTTCAAAGGTTTTTAGTGGTTTCATACATATTTTCTTGAAAGGAATAATTCAGCTACCTTCCCGTCATGATATTGCTTCAGTGCCGAAGGTGTCGAAGATGGCTGAAGAGTGCAAGAACGATCTACGAAAATTTGCAAAAGAACGAGATCTTTCAATCACTTTAGACGAATTTTCACATAAGGAGCACTCACTGCCGTAGTGCGCAGAACAGATAAATTTATCGATCGATTTTATCTGACAGATAAAATTTGATTTTTTTGTATATTCATCGGGGAAATAAAAAATAGGTCTCATTATGAAAAATTTATTAGAATGATTGGAATAAAAATGTTTGATGGGTTTCCAAAATTGAATTTGGTACCTCCCAGAATTTTATTTTGGGAACCTATCAAACATTTTTATTCCAAATGTTCTAATACATTTTTCACAGTGAAACCTATTTTTTCTATTCCCGATGAATATATAAAAAAATCAAATTTTATCTGACCGCCAAACTTTTATCTGACAGATAAAATTTATCTATCAGATAAAATCAATTGGTATTTTATTTGACAGATAAATTTATTGGTTCAGATCAAATTTATTTGTTCAGATCAAATTTATTTGTTCAGATCAAATTTATTTGTTCTGCGCCCTACGCTCACTACTATGGTATTGTTTGTGGTTTCAGCAAAATATCTTCAGAATAGCTTGGTCTATTTAGCGTCACTGCCGCTTTCCTTGACAGGAATTTTGAATGTTGCAATCGGTTTTTGGCTGTGATATCGTTCACTGAAAGGCATGATGCTGTTAACATTGCAAAACAAGTGAATTCGGCCTTAGAGGATAAGATCAACTATTTCAAAGGAAGTATAAGGAGGTGAACCTCGAAATTTTCGAAGTGGAACGTTCGAAAAAATCTCGAACATTTCGAACAATGTTCGAAATCGAACGTTAATCGACAACCCTAATTCTGAGTAAGTTTACTTTTTACAAATCGCCAGCTTCAAATTAGGATCGAAGGTCTGAAATATGCTTATTGCTATTTTGAACCATTTTTTTAAAGTAAAAGTTCAACATAAAAAAGTTTTAGGGTCCGGAAAAAAGCATAAATCTTTTTAAAAAGTGAAGATCGCAGCTCTGACTACGATCTTAGGATAATCGCTTGTTGACTTTACAACGAAAATAAGAAAACAATGCATTAAAAGTTAGATACGGATAAATGGAAGAAGCAACAACAGCAAAAATATATTAATTGAATAAAATTCATGGCAATTCTACTTTATAGACACGGAATGAGAACCTCTTGCGCTTTGGAGTGGCCACCGATTTTTCGACTATATTTTTAATTATTGTTAGGTTCAAGTAAGGTTGTTAGTTCAAATCGGTGACCACCCACCCCCCAAGTGCAAGAGGTCCCAGAATGATATGATTTTTTCAGGATCAACTTGATTAGCATAGTAAAAGCTTTTTCAAAAAAAAATTAGCTGGTTGGTAGTCTGAATGGGGAGAAAAAGTTGAACAATCGTGATTTTTAAGCCAGCTCTGCAGATTCTGCACGACATTTTCTTTCATTGCAAAAAAATTTTGAGCGACAAATTTTAGAAATAAAGCAAAATTTCTGGTTGCCGGCAATATCTTAGGGGCATAAATGGTTATTCACTTTCTGTCCTCACAGCTAACATCTAAAAAAGTTTGAATATAAAAACTATATTATAAATAAACAAATATTTATTGTGGGTCATACAAACCTGAGAAAACAAGACTAATTAAAAAACTACAAACTCTGCAAATACATTTGTAAAAAAAAAGCCCCTCAAATATTTTTGACCATAAGTCATTCTTGAGTTTGTGGCTCAAAATGTGGTGCTGCCAGGCAATCAAAACAAACGCTTATACCCCTCCTGTTACTACCATCAGCTAAACCAGAAATTGGAGAAGAAGGCATAGAGAAGAACCCTTGTGTCCACACACCAACCAATTGGGTTTCTCTGATTTTCCGTGGGGTCTGTCTCAAATGAGGTGTGTTCTAGCTAGCCAGCTATTTGACTTGTTTTCGGGCAGCCCACCAACCACCCACGCTCAGGTGAGGAAAGGATGCAACCAATAATTCTCCTATTTTTTTTCATGCTCTTAGAGAACAGGGCCTTGGCAGGTGTTTCTCGGCCAAATTGATCAGTCTTGATTGGGATTGATCTATGAGGATGAAAAATACAACCATTACTCCATCCACAAATGCTTTGCTTAATTACTCCAACTTTAAGTAATTTTGCTAAAACAGAAAAAAAAATGGTGAAGCAATTGAATAAAAAATATTGCTATTACAGGGTGGGTCAAAAAAATTCAAACTTTCTTTTTTTTGGCAGTTTGACTGGGGGGTTTTGTGATGTATTTATTAATTAGTGATAATCTTCATACATTGCCCGACTACTTTTGGTGAAATAAAAGAGGACTTCGAAAATTGAGCTGAAAAAAGCGTCGGACCCAAGGCGGGAATGAACTTTTGGGGGTGCCGGATAAACGAGGTTTGAGTGTATCAAGGTTGTGTTATTCGAGGTTCTGTATAACTTAATCATACTGGATTCAAAAAAATTATGTTATATCGAGCGTTGACTGTAGCCGATTTTTAATGGACGGCTTTTTACCCATAGTTGGATCGCCGCCGCCACCGGCGCCGCCGGCAAAAAATAAAAGCACCGCCGGCGGTGGCGGTGGTAGACTAAAAAAGCGGCGGCGGTGGCGGCGCACGTGGAGGCGGCGGCGGTGGCGGCGGCAGTGGAGGCGCCGGTGTTGGCGTTAGCGGCAAAAACTTTGTGTTCTTGATTGCGCAAAAAGTGCACTACTTTCAAATGTCATAATTTCACATTTTTTTTAAATATCAACTGGACAAATAGTCAGAATAAATGGCTGAGAACGAACAATGAAAGATAACTAAATACAAAAATTTTCTAAATTTTTTTCTTTGTCTTGTAAGTCTTTTCGCATTTGGCTGAGATATAGATCAACAGCTTCTTTTGCAATGCCGTTTATCTCTTTAGCTGTGAAGGGAATTGAACGTGAAGAAGCACTTTCGTGAACGTAACCAGTTGCTGCGTCTCGAGCATTCATTTCCAAATGTTTTGGCCATGTTGTTCTAATAGCACCAGCATTCTGTTCTTTGAGGTAATCATTTACAGCTTTTTTCACTGACTCTTCTGGGTCGCCTTGATTGTAGTCTGCTGCTTTTTCTACTCCAATGGTAGCTGCCACAAAAGCAACGAATTTCCAAAAAAGGTCTTTGAAAGTTTTAGCACCAAAGTAGTCCAATACTTTTTTAGCTCCAGCCTAAACATGTATGCATCCGGATTCGGAACTGTTTCGATAAAAAAGCCACTGGGCTCACTTGATACTGCACAAGTAGAACGTTTTTTCAATGAAATAAATAGTGATGATTTCATTGGCACCTGTAATCCATGGGACTTTTTGGAAAGCCAGAATCGAGGTAAAATACAAATAACTTTAGTGAGTTTATTAATATGACTTCATTTTTAGACATATTCCTCGATTTCTCAGATGGCTTTCGACATCTTAGCAACGCCAGCTACAAGTGCAGGAGTGGAAAGACTGTTTAGTATTATGGCTATGCTCTCTTCAGGGAGAAAAACTCCGACAGGACCAATTTTATTAAATAGTAAAACAATGCTTGTCTTAAATGGTCATCTTATTAAAATATGAAAAACTAGATAACTGGTTCATTCACTGTAGTTTTATACTAATAAAACTTTTTTTTTGACGTTAACGCAATAGCCGGCGGCACCGCCGGCGGCGGCGCCAAAATATAAGGTGCCGCCGTAGCGGCGTCGGTGGTGGCGGCGGTGGCGAAATTTAGCAGAATTTTTACGCCGCCGGTGGCGCCGCCGGCAGCGTCGGTGGTGACGGCGGCGGCGGTGGTGGTTTTTTAAAAATGCCCAACTATGTTTTTACCCATGCTAATAAGCCAGCTAAAAGACAAAAAGTAGTGAATTTTCGGACCACCCTGTAACTTTTATTAAAGGATCTGCTTCTAATTAAATTTTTGTTGTTCTCTCTATTTCCGGCCAGTTTTTATTGTTTGTCTTTGAGGGAGAAGAACAAAACATATTTGAGCAAAAACTGATTGAAACAATCACAAAAAAGAGCGGAACAGAGAAAAAGAGTGTGGAGAGAAGCAATAGCTGAAAAATGAATTTTGATAGCAACATATACAGGGCGAACCAGGGGTTCGATCGCGAATTTCTAAAATAAAGGCATCTAGTGTCAAAAATAAAGGCAATTTAAAGGAATTTTCACCGAAATAAAGGCAACTTAAAGGCATGTTGTCCCTATGCTTCAAACCCGACAAAAATCAACAAAAAAACAACTTTATGGACGAACAGCATATTTTTCTCCCCCCTTTCCTGCTTTCAACAACTCTTTCTGCCCAAGAAAGTAGTCATAACTTTCATAACATTCGTCAAAATGTGCCTTTATTTTCAAAAAAAATTGAAGGCAAAATTTTCAAATTAAGGGCAATGCCTTTAATTAAGGGATATAATCGGACCCCTGCGGTGAACCAAAACAAACTACCATTTTTCGAAAAATTTTTGTTCTATTTCTTTTTTTTAAATTTTCGTTGCTGTTTTTTGTGAACAGTGTGTTCATGTATATCTGTTGTGTTTTCTTAACCTCAGGTAGCTCCCAGGTAGCTTATGCACTGTCATCGATTTTCCTGGGGAAATCGATGGGCAAGGGGCTGCGTACGCCAATTTTTTAAAATGGTAGAGTTTTTTTGATTCACCCTGTATATAAGCAACACATATAGATACATAATACATATAGAGTCTCTTTTTGCCACGACCCAGTTGAAGAACATGGTAAGACAGGCAAGGAAATTTTACATATTTTTGCCTTGGGGGACCAAGGCAAAAATTTTTTCCTGAAATTTTTTTTTCTCGGGAAAAAGTGCTTTCCCAATCCTAAAAACGTGTTTTCTCTACGTTAAAGATGAAAAGAAGCACGATTAAGATGATTTTGGGCGTTTTCGGTCGACACACACATTGTGTACTCCGGCCAAAAATATGAAAAATCACAAAAATGAAGAAAACATAGTTTTGCGGAACAAAAATTTGAAAAATTTGCACTAAAAATGGCGGCAATTCAAAAATTTCATATATTTTTATGGACTGTATCTTATATCGAGTGTAAATTTATTGAACGGGACCAAGCTCAGGTGTATCTTATAACGAGGTTCGACTGTATCTACTTTTTTGATTTTACGTCCATTAGGCTATTAATGAAAAATTTGCATAAAAATTGAAAAATTTATTTGGTTCAGAGGTGGGGTCGAACACACGACCTCAAGGAAAACAGCCTTGTTTTTAGTGTTTTCACAACAAACCCCAACGCTTTATCCACTGCGCCATGAAATTTGGTTAAAACTCACCTACTGTCCATTTTGAAAGGCCGTGTTTTTGGCTTAGGCTTATATGTTTCAAATTTTGTTTCTTGACACAAAAGTCTCTGTTTCCGATTTTTACCACGTTGACACATCGTGGCAAATGTGAAAAAATATAATTTGACCCAAATACTTGGCTTCGAATGCACAAAACCATCACCAGACATATGACATCCTTCCCACTTTTGATGGCCTTATTTAGTTCACCTCTTAAAAATTTGTTCAAGACATTGCAAAACGACAATTTATTGAGTGACCTTGGTAGTATTTCTGTCGCATTCATGCAAAACTAAGTCCCTTTTTGTTCTTCTGTGTGCTATTGATTTGTTTTGAACATTTAATATTTTCTCTGTCGATACTATTGATGGACGTGCGACAAAAAAAGAAAGTAAAAAGATAAGGAGAAAGGCACAATTTGTGTAGTTCAGCCAGTAGTCACAGTGTCCATTAATCTATCTTTTTCGTATTTTCAACCACAACTTTTATTGAATTATTATTTTTATTTTACACATGTACTAAAAACACGCAGCTGGTTCAAAAACAAGGAAAAAGTTCTATTTAAACGATAAAATGGACGATCTGTCGAGTGAATTTCAACCAACATCATCAACCTCCAATGTCTCCAATATACGGCCTGAGATGGTTAATTCAGGTTAGTTTAGCAAATATATAGAAGATGCCTGTTATCTATAAAAAAATACTAAATTGACTCATCTTTTTCAAACTCATTCATTTACAGTGCAGAAAAAAGTAATGTCACGGCCCGGACCGTGATTTTAAAAAGCCGGACCGGGCCGGGTTGGCTGTTTGGAGTGAATCGAGTGGTGGGCCAGGGTTGAATCGACTGGTGGGGCAATAGTTGAACTTAGCCAAAAAGGTAGCTAAGTCTACAAAAACACACCAAATCACTTAGTCGGGCCTCGTTTTTTTTCTGATTGATTTGAGATTGCATATAAAGACAGAAAAACATAACTTCAGAAGCAAAAAGTTATCAAACAAATAATTTGCTGGCGAAAATCAAAAATTTGCTGTTGAAATTCCCGGAATTTGATGGTGAATGATGATGGTCTTGGTAAAAATCTGTATCTTGACTTTTGTGTCAAGAAACAAAATTTGAAACATATAAGCCTAAACCAAAAACACGGCCTTTCAAAATGGACAGTAGGTGAGTTTTCATGGTGTATTTTGATAAAAATTTGAATTTGCTGGTGAAAAAATAATAATTTGCTGATGAAATTCAGACTTGAGGGAGCATTTCAGTTACAGCCTATAAAAATTGGCATTGAAAATTGTGCATCTACTAGAATCAATGAAGGCGTTACCGCCTGACCGTTTCACAAAATTCAGTCTCAATTTCATATCTGATGAGAATTAGGGTAAAAGGACGGACCAGCAGAGGATCGAACCTATAGGAGTAATTTGTGGGATATTCGGTTTTAATAAGACTTGTTTGCAAATTCTGATTTACCGGTTAACTTGTGGCTTTAGCTAGACAGTTCTTGCTCAATGACAAAGTTCGGCAGACTCCAGTAGAAGAACAAAAGTCTTTTTTGAGGGAGAAGGGGCTGACCGAGCAGGAGATCCAGGAAGCCTTCAACACCATTTCCCCAGTAAAAATTAGGCGTTTCGAAGAATTGTTCTGTATCATTTGCTTTGGCATTTACAGGCAGTTGGTCTTACTTATGCCCAGAAAACTAAAGGAGGATTTATCCAGCAGCAGCAACAACAACCAATGGAGGATACCAATCGCTTCACCAAAGCCATCCAGTCAGCAGTTATTGTGGGAGGGGTGGGTTACATAGGCTACAAGTTTATTCGCTCCTGGCTTCTTCCTAAATTTTTCAACATCCCAGACCCGGCACAAGAGAGGGTAGATGCTCTACAGATACAAGTAATTTATTTCTTGCTTAAAAATTTCGACTTGAAATAAGATAGGAAGTTTTATGTAAAAAGAACATTTATACCTGTGTTTAAACTATTCTTTTGTAACAACGGCGACCAGACATTTCCGAAAGTTTCGAATATGTCAAAGCAGAGTGCATAAAAAAGAAGAAATATGACAAAATGTCAAAACTAGTGGTAAGAAATGACCAAAGCTTTGTTCGCACGCAAAGTACTTTTTGCAATATTGCTTTTTGTTAAAAAGCCGAAGCCACAAGAGAAAAATGCTGGGAGTTAAGCTTAGGGCGGTGGACTTACATCGAGAGACAACTGTATAACTGATAATTCTCCGGAAAATTTTTTTATTGATCGACTATTGGGCCACCTCTTCAACAACTAGGGGATTTAGATGAACGAGCTGCAAAATTCCACCAAGTTCATAATGGACAGTGTTGTTCAAACCCTGGAGACAGTGTCTGCACAACAGGAACAATTGAACCGGGCACTTGTGCTTATGTCTGCAGGATCTAGCTTCAATAAAGGTAGCAAATCAGATACTAAAAATATAAACGTATTACACCCTAAGCATTGCAGAAAACGATTTTGAAAGACTGCACACAGACATTGGAATTGTGAAATCCCTTCTGCTCAACCAAAACCAATTCCCTGCAATTCCTAACCACAATAGCACTAAGCCAATAAGAGGACCGGGACGTCAATTCAATGTAGAAAGCAGTAATGGCAGCAACAGTTTCTCAGCTCTAGAAACGAATGGATCAACAGAACAAGATGGGCACAACGATTCATCAGTGTGACAGTGTTACGCATAAGATTACCGTATTCTCTCTAATTATACACCCTCCTCGACTTTGAAAGCCTATATTTCCGCCCACATTAAACATTGCATTTTCTATTGCATTTTCCTAAAAACCACGACCTATACTTATTCCACTTTTTAGATATAGGCTGAGCAGTAAAAATATCGAGATCATCCTCAAAATTTTGGACAAAGCTTTTTTTTTGGCGCAAATTTTAATTTTAGCTTGGAATTTTTCACTTTTTTTTAAAGTGATTACACTATCAGGTAGCCCCGCGATTCTAGTTTCTGGATAGGTATCATTTATTGCATCATCTCTAAAAAATGTAATACAAAAACGGGCTAAAGTACACAATTCCCCCTGGTCAAAAAATGTCCCAAATGGTGTCCTGAGGTCGTTTTAGCTGCTTTTAACGTAAGAAAGCAACGAAAAAATAGTGGGAACACACTTTTTGGCACTTTTGGAAAAAAATTTTGCATTTTTTACTAATTTTTAAATCATGTTTAAACGACTCCTAAGTAACTAAAAAATATTTTCGAACAGTTTTCTACATAAAACATGGATTTTTTTGATTTTTTCGACCAAAATTTGACTTCTTGCCTTTGGGGACCAAGGTAAACCACCCGAAAAGGGTACCTCAAGCCCCCTACGCCGCCTTCGGAGGCGCAGGGGGCTTGAGAGTTAAAGATGCGTGCACTCACTTACCTTAGACATAATTCCGAGCAAGAGTCATGATCAAAAATGCATATAGGGGCTGTTTGCGCCCAGCTCCAGTGACCAAAACGAGGTAGAATACCTGGCGCTACTCGGGAATACCCCCAATCCTCGGATCTACTCGGTTATACTCCCCCAAAATCAACTTTTTAGGAGCGGTCAAAAATCATTTTTAAGGAATAATTTTGCCATAAAAAGACCAGAAAAGTATTTTTAAGAGGGATTAAGGGTTGTATTGGGAGGGGAAGGGAATAATATAGGGGCCACTTTTTAGGTGCCTTTTGAAATAAAAAATAAATAAGATGTTGAACATGGTTTTGAATACTGGGGCCTACCGCATAAATAACTCTGGTATGCATGTTTTTTCATACATCCAGAGTCACTTTCGAGTGATTTGCGTCTAAGGTATGTGGGTGTGCGCATCTCAACTCCAAGCCCCCAACCTCCCTGCGCCCCCGAAGGGGAGTTTATTCCCGAGTAGTATTTTTCAGGGGGATTATAACCGAGTAGCGTCGAATACCTTAATATAAGATGATATACTTTGGTGTTCCAAGGAAAAAAAGTCACATTTTAGTCAAAAATTTCTTTTCAAAAAATCCATTTTATATGCAGAAAACTGTCCAAAATAACTTTTTATCGTTTTAAGCATATAAAAATTACTTAGGAGTCGTTTAAACATGATTTACAAATCAGTAAAAATGCGTTTCCCCAAGTAAATAAGTTCCAAAAGTCTTTTGCACCAAAAAAAGTTGTGTCCAAAATTTAAAAAAAATTGTCGTATTTCGAACCCTTCCAAAATGCCTCTGAATGATGTTTTTTCGACTATTTGACCATTTAAACGCACGTAAAAAGTGTTTTTATGCGGTGGAAACTCGTTTTTACAAAATAAATTTGACCAAATTTGACTTTTTGCCTTGGGGGACCAAGGTAATTCAACCATAAAAAGGTAGCTGGACACCTCAAAAAGATGAAATTACCATATATAAGGGTATTCTACACAGTTTTGGTCACTGGAGCTTGGCAAAAACAGCTCTGTATATATTTTCAATCATGAGTCTTGCTTGGAATCATGTCTAGGTATACCACCGGTTGGATTTATTGACGATTGGATACACTAAATTAATAAATTTTACCCAAGTGGTGGGATCGGATATAATATAACATCTTTTTAACCTCACCAAGGTATTATTCCTATCAAGAACTACTGTAGCACCTATTTTTAGCCTATTTCCTGTAGCACCTATTTTTAACCAATCGTCAATGTATCCAACCGGTGTATCCAATCGGTGTATCCAATCAGTTTTTGTATCCAATCGTCAGGCGTTCTCATGTCTAAGGTAAGTGAGTGTGCGCATCTCAACTCCAAGCCGCCAAGCCCACTGCGTCCCCAAAGGGGGTTTGGTGGCTTGGAGTTGAGATGCGCACACACACATACCTTAGTACCTTGACACAAATCACTCGAAAGTGACTCTGGATGCATAAATAACATATGCATACCAGAGCTTCTTTATGCGTTATGCCCCAGTTAACAAAACTATGGTCAAATTCCGTCTTTTTAGTTTTTCAGGGAATCCAGGTACCTCTTTAGGGTTTAATTACACTGATCCTCCAAGGCAAAAAGTCAAATTTTGGTCAAATTTTTTTTTGTGAAAAGTGAGTTTTCCCCGCATAAAAACAACTTTTACGTGCGTTTAAATGGTCAAATTGTCGAAAAAAACATCATTTAGAAGCATCTTGTGAGGGTTCGAAGTACGACAATTATACCCAAATTTTTCGATTCTTGGCGGACTGAATAATTACAGAACAGAACTTGGTGTATAATTATAGAGTATACGTTGCGTTGAAAACACCATATCTTGTGTTTTATTGCCATCATGGCGTAGCATAAAAAGTTCGTGGACTACTTTTTGAATAAAAAACAACAATTAAAATTTTATTTTATCAATCGCCTAACCTTCAATTTTAAAGGACCATACTTAAGTGGGCAAACTCAACTATTACAAAAGCAAGCTTTCCACTACCCACTTAGCAACTTCAGAGGATGAGGCCCTTCGTATGTGTCCACATATTCAATATGCAATTTTATAGCTAGCCAATTGAGATTAAAAAAAGGTTTACCCCGAGTATAAATGTGCTTTGCTTCCTCCCATTGACTACGCAAGTTTGATTTGAAAGACTTGTTCAACGGCTGCAAGATCTTCGTAAGTTCACCTGGTACCACAGCGAGCTTCGAACGTTCCTTAAGAGCGGCTTTGGCATTATCAGTGAAGTGACTTCTTGAAGAGTCAAGGACCAGTAAAGATTTTGTCGGCTTTAAGGATGGATCTTGTCGACGCATCCAACATTCCACTCCTGCAACACTCGGTCATTCATGTAACCCTTCTCATTCACTTTGATGACGACTCCTACAAAATTGGTTTAGAAAACAGAGTAAACACATGGTAGAAATACCTGGCGGAAATGCTTCTTTGTGCATAACCTTTCGCTTAAAGATGATCATTGGAGGACATTTGTTGCCATCTTTCGTCACACATAGAGCCACTGTAAAGTTAGTCTTTTCAGCACCTAATAATAGCTATCCAATAGAAATAAAAAGTTGAAAAGCTACCAGTTGTCCGAATATGAATATCCTGCGATCCTCGAATATCGATTATGTGGTTCCCCGGCATGTCGGAAGCTACAGGAACTTCATCCATATTTCCAATGAGGCAGAGATTCCTAGATTCGTACTTCACGAAATAACGAAACCTAGTCACCTTTTCTTCGTAGCCATTCGGTAAGCCCTGCCCCACTTTTGTGCGCATTCTTATAGACAAATTTGCGCTCTTCATGAACAGATAGCACCAATGACATCCATCTCTGAAACCAACGATTCCCATTTGCACAGCTATTCTTGTTGCTTTCGGAGATGCCCCACAAGCCCACAAGCGGAAACCTTAAAAATCTCTTGAAATCATTGCTTATGTCAAAATCTTACTTTGCGACCCTGACTTCGTTCGTCGATGATCCATTGATTCAAAACTTCTTCAATTTGAGTCCATTTGACTTTGCCATGCCGAAATGCTCCTTTGGTAGGTTTCTTCGCTGATGCCAGAATATGTTTCATTTTCTTCAATTCCCGAATCTAATTTACTACGACCGATGCAGCTGCCCGGTTTCCATATGCCTGATTTGTAAGAGGATCGATTATTTCAGAGTACTTAACCGCCCTTAGCTTAAGCTCGCAGGTATAAGATTTTCTCAGTGGCGTCATTGCTCTAAAAATTAGGCATACAGCGAATTATCTATGGGTTGCGCGTTATCTATGGGGTGCTAAACTAAGCTGAAAAATCTGTATAGAAGTTCAATGATTCGGAAAATTGTTTGAATTGGCGGGGACAAATTGCGAAACACGTGAGCATGCCCTTTTAAGTAAACACACCGTCCTAACATACGCTGACGTACCCTTGCCTACGCTTTAATTTATATACTAGGAAGGCGCCAGCCGCATTGGCGGCATGTCCACAGAATAAAAAAAAATCCATAAAAAATTTGCCTCAATACCAAAACCTAAGTATCACTACCTCAGTACAACCACCTGGGCATTATCCAGGTATCATTACACCTGAGTTGTCCATCCAAAGTGTTTCACCTTGCTACCCCCTCCTGGGCACCCCCACCTATGTACCTTCTCCTGGCTACTCCCATCTTGGCTAACACCACCTAAGTTATCCCATCCTATCCCAACATGAATACTCCTCGTCCGAACTACTTTGACCCTTCATACTTTTCATAATCTACTGATTGATACCTCATCCTGTAGCTGAGCTTCTCTAGTTTTCACCAACTCGAAACACCAACACCAACTTTTTTACAAAAATTTAGCTCTCAATGGAGTTTGAAGTCGAAATTTCATACAAAAATCCACCTAGAAAACCACTGAGTTCTGAGCTTGTCCGACTCCATACACTTTTTTCAAATCACTGTTTGATAGCTTATTATGTAGCTGAGATTCTCTAGTTTACACCATTATGAAACATCAATACCGACTTTTTCACAGAAATTGGACCTAAATAGGGTTTGAAATCAATATTTCAAACTTTCTGTTTACGTAAAAAGTAATATTGTTAGCACAAGAATGGCTCTGACTTACGCAGAAAACCGAATGTTTATTGTCAAAAAGATTCGATTCCTGAAGATCATCAAAAAAGTGGGAAAAATTCAGTCAACTAGCAAATGCGAGTTCATTGAGCTAATTCTGAACCCTCTAGATAAGTATCAAAACAAAAAGACAAAACAATTATTTGGAAACAACTTATCGGCCGTAAGCCCAGAACAATAGGTGAACGAAAACGGGTAAAAACATTAGGAGGAACTTTTTTTATTCTTTGAACATTCTTTGCCTCAGTTGCTTCAATTCTTTCGATAACGCTCCCTGCGTGCAAGAGAAGAGTTCGGCGCCTGGCGTCTCAAATTTACATCATCCTGTTGTTGGTATCCCATAACTTCCTGATCAGACTCTTCGTCAACTAAAAAGCACAAATAAAAGCCTTTTCACACAATTAAGTCAGTTAATTCTCTAAGTGCAAAACTAACCAAAGAAGTTTTCGTCATTGCTGTGGCGAGTGCTAGGAGGATTGCGCACAAGATGACCACGATCCGGCGAGAAGGTGGTGATCTCCTTGTGCAATGTCAGACGTTGAGTATACTTGGCTCCATAGTAGCTGCTCGGAGGATTTGTTTCATTTCTATAAGAAATGGTAGAGTAGAGCACTAGAGGCGTGGAAATTATCATATTTTATGAAAAAAGTCAACTTGAAATCCATATACCGTACTTTCTCTAATAAGCGCGCACCCTCTACTTTGAGGACCTATATCTCAGCTCGGAGAAAAAAAATTTTACCCGACCGTTGGTCGCTTTATAGGGGAACTCAAAAAAGCTTAGAAACTGCAGGACTTCAGCTCCAAAGAAAAGAAGAGTCTACTTGGATGCCGACAAAGAAATCTGGCGCTTGTGAAACTCTTTGATCAAAGAAAATCAATCGAATACCTCCGTGGCTTGGCTCACAACTTCATTATGGATCAGTAGTTGTTTGTTTAATGTTAATTTACTCACACTTTGTTTATTTGAAAAAGAAAATAAAGTTTTGTTTTAAAATATTGGTTTTTGGTGGTCGAGGAAATTTAGTGCGAAGCAATTTAGTGCGAAGCAATTTAGTGCGAAGCAATTTAGTGCGAAGAAATTAGGTGCGAAGAAATTAGGTGCGAGGAAATTATGTGCGAGGAAATTTAGGCCGCGAGGAAATTTTATCACTTGTTTATCACATCATGAAGCTATACTGATTCCACTTCTTAAATTTTGGTTAAGCACCCAAAAATCTTTTTTAATTCGATTTTTTAGTTTTTGGAGGTTCGTAAAATAAGCGCGCATGCGCACTTATTAGAGGAAATACGTTATCTGTGCAACATAGTAACACAAGATCACCTACGTTGGATCCATCCGCAAAGGTACTCTTTGGTTCTCCGACATAGTAGTTGGAATGGAATTCACATCAGGCCCCCCACCGAACAAACTGACTGTGCGATTAATTCTTGCCTCGAAATCTAAATACCCAGTATTTTAATACACGGAAGCGATACCGCAAAAATTCCACCTGGATTTTCTCGAATACGACGTTTGATAAAAGACAAAAAGTCGTCGATCTTCTTGTCATCCTGAGCTGGATACGAGGCGCCTTTTCGGATCACCTGCTTGTCTTGCTTTTGAGGCTGCTCCACGGGCGATATTTGCTGCACCCGGCTGCCCTCAGAAGAATGATTCTGGCGCTGCTGCTTTTTCTCCTGCAACGACAACTGCTGAATGACTGGAACTGTTGCAAGGACTGGCTGCTGGGAACTGCTACTGACATTCGACGAATGACTATGACGATGCTTCTCCAATTCCATCAAGCGGCTTGAGATACTTGTAAGCGCACGAGAAAGCTTGGCCTCATCAGAACGCAGGTCATCCACAACCTTCTTCAATTCAGCATTTTCCTTCTTCAGCATCTCTACCTCTTCTTTGTGGCTTCGCAACTGAACAGAAAAAAATTAAGAAGAGTAAACATTCGAGATTGCAGGTTACCTGCTTGTGAATTTCTTCGACTTCCCTGGTACTAGCCATGAATGGTCTGCTGATTCGCTGAACGGCGTTTTTTATAGACGGAGTATTTCTGTTTTTCTATAATTAAACAGTTAGAAAATCCGGTGATGGAAAAGCATTAAAAATTTCCCTACCTCAACTGTGTCGCTGACGTTGGTGGTGAGTCCAAATGCAACTGTCTTCTGTTTGATGTTCTTGGTAGAGTTGGTGGGCGTAGTCGGCCGAGAGAGAGGACGCGGCTTTGGTTTCGGCTGAGGTGGCGGCAAAGCAATAGAATTCTTCAAAATAGACTTCGAAGCAACTTCGTAAGTAGGCTGACTTAAAAAGAAGACAGTGAAATAAAAAAATAATAATGTAAGCGAAGAAACCAACGGTGTTTCCGTTGGGGTCGAGCTGTTTGGCTTAGGAAGCACAGCAGCGCAAGTTGGCTTCTGAGGAGCAGCACCGGTACTGATAGCGTTGTAAGACAAAAGAGAAATTGGAGGCGATTGAGGACGGAAATTCTCTAGACGATTGCCACTATTCATAGAACGGTAAGATCTTCTTTATAGCCTAAATTACAGCACGTGAACAAGAAAATCCCACCCGAATCAAACGATACTGCGATTCGCAATAATTTACGCCGAGAAAACAACAGTTTCCAAAACCTCTCAAAGATATTTAAAAGAACAATTTTGCGCTCAAATTCTTTTTCTCTATGAGATATGAACCAGTTTGAATATTATTTTCAAAATAATAGTTGCGACTCACCTATATTCTTTGCGACTGCAACTGCCCTGCTGCAACTGTGAGAAAATGGGTGACGATCTGCTGTTTTACCTGTTGATATTTTTTCTTTCACTCCCGGGACTTATTATATCAAGTCTTTTATGGTAAGCAAACTAGTTTGAGACATTTTTAAAATGAATTTTTATATTTAAGTCTTTCATATCTTACACCGTGGCCAAGAAGAGATAGAGCATATTTTACGATTAAAAGACCAATTTTTATTCCATGTGCTAGCTCAAAATATACGGAAGTTAAATGTTTTCCTAGCCTGTTGCTTTGTGAGGATGATGTAAAATTGACCAACTTTCGCCCAACCAAACCAGAAATTTATCTTACAGTTGTCGTACCTGCAATGAACGAAGAAGTTTGCGCCTTTATATCGGAGACAATAAATTCCCAACAAGTCTTTGAAAATTTGACATTTTACATAAAAAATTGCAGGATAGACTGCCACTTATGTTGGATGAATGTTTGGAATACTTGGAGAAACGAAAAAAAACAGAGTCAGCTTTCACTTATGAGGTAATTTTCTTGGAATTGGGTGCACTAAGTTTTGCTAACATGTCAAAGCAGTTAGGTTTTAGAGTGTAAATTCCCAAAGAAAAAGAGTAAAACGACACCAAGGTTGCTGAATGGACAAATGTCCGGACATATGTCCGGACAATTTTGAACATATGTACGGACATTTGTCCTGCAAAGTGTCTACCTTCATGAAAATCGGACATTTATAAATTAGATTGTTACACAATTTTTTTTTTTATTTGCTACTCTTTCTGAATTTTATTTTTAGATTGAAAATGACGAAAAGATTATCTTGGTGCTGGAACTTTTTTAACCGGAAGGAAGAGCAAGATGGCAAAGGAAAGCTTGTGATGGTCGCATACTGCAATTTCTGCAATGCAACCTGTGATGGTCAGAAAGCGGGACGTTTTGTTGCTTATGCTGGAAAAATGGAGAAGCATTTGTCGGTAATTCTGAAACATTCGTTGTGTTGTTTTCATCGTTCACTTTAGGATTGCAAGAAGGTTGGTGTTGCAGTGAGAAAAGAAGCCTGCTCAAGAAGCCAAAGTAAATCACCTAAGTCGAAGAAGCCCAAGCTCTCTGAAATCGCAGAAGTCTCGTCGCAAGCAAGTTCCGGCACGATCAAGCACTTCTTCGACGCAACTTCCAAGGATGAACAAGAAGAGCTGGACATTCTTCTGACAAGAGTTTGGTTTTCACTCTCTTTCTTCTGAAACTTTGTTGTCTTTAAGCCTTCGCGACTGGGAATATTGCGCCAAACTTTCTCGACAACCCATTCTTCAAGCAGTTTGTGAGCAAGTTGAAGTCTTCCTACAAACTTCCGAGCCATGACTACAGGTATCCCAAGGTTCTGATCCCGGCCGAGTTCAATCGAGTGCAGAAGTCTTTGGAAGATTCATGCAACAAGGTTGGCTGTTTGATGTTTGTGTTCTATGATCACGTTTAAGGCGAATTTTCTCTCAATTTCTTCGGATGGATGGACGGATGTCACAAGCAACAACATTATCAACGTCGTCGTTCATACTCCGAAACCGTTTCTCTTCGACTCCATCGATGATACCTCAACAGAAGTCAATGGGAACATCGAGCGCATTGAACACAGCGGTATGGTCTCAAGACTGTGATCTAAACGTTTTGAAGTTTTCAGGAAGGTATATCGCCAAACTTCTCGATGAACAAATCGTCAAACTGGGCAAGCACAAGGTCGTCGCTGTCGTCACTGATCATGCTGCTAACATGAGGAATGCGGAAGAAGTTGGCTGGTGAGTGCAAGGAAAAGGATCCGCTCAAACAGTACACCGGTGAAAAATTTCTGTGGATTCTCTTTGAGGGATGCAAAGCACATGCAATCGATTGTGCGGCCAAGGACATCTGTGGCAAGACAAAGATCACCGACTGATTGAAGTACTGCGTGAAGGTGGCCAAGTTTTTCAGGTTAGTTGGTTTCCTTCATGTCCTGTTATTTACTGCATTTCAGGAAGAAGACGTCAGAGCTGATTCTTTCGAAAGCGCAGAAGGAACAAAGTGGATCGTCTGCCATCATGCAGCTGCCAGTCAAGACTCGATGGGGAACATGGGCTTCGCTTCTCTCGTCAATTATCTCCAGTGAAACTGCTCTCAAGTCGGCAATCTGTGCTCCGGAATTCTCAACGATGGGGCACTGAAGAAGGAGGCGGAGCGGCTGCGGAAGATGCTTTGGGACAGCGAGGATTTCTGGCTCGATGTGAAGGATGCAAACGCAATTCTCTTTTCATTGGCCGATGTAATCACAACAATTGAGGGCAATGAAGTCGATTCTAGAAGGTAAGCTCACTGGATTTGGAGTCTGTTTATCTGTTTTGTTTAGGTGCTACAAGAAAATCCGGAAGGCTTTTTCCGAGTCAAGAGCAGCGGTGGATGCAAGGAATGCAAAACCAGGTGGTGATCCATTTGGTTCAAAACTTGCTTTGTGTTTTTGAGGTCCCAAAATTTTTTTTTGCACTGATTCTGACATTTTAAGAATGGTTTGATAGTAGTAAAATACCGTTTTGTTGAGTTTTCCTGATTCCGCTCATATGACTTTTTACTATTGGGTTGTTGCATAGGTTCGTAGCGTTTTTTGTTCATGAAGATTTCATCCTGTTTTGAAATGTTTGTGGCTAAGTGTTACATGCCATTTTGTAGAGAAAAGTTTCCTCTTTCAACTTTGTTTTTCGTTTGTTCCGTGTTTCACAATAAAAATTGATTTTTTAGCTAAAAAAATGTAGCTTCAAGTTGGGAAACGTGAACATTCCCGACATCGGTTAAACTGGTCAAAAGTTCGATTTTGTGTAACGTACTACAGCACCATTTTAGCAATTTATTGTAGCGCAGTTCAATAGCTACAAAATCCATTTCACAGAATGATTTTTGAATGTGAAAAAGTTGAGATATGGTCTTGTAAAAAGCAAATTTCACAAAAAATGACTGACAATTCGAAAAAATGAAGAAAACTTGGTACTTATTCGGTTCCCCCATATCGGAATTTTTTCAAAAACAGGTTTTAACCATTTCTAAGCAATTCTTACACGCTAAAACCGATAAAAACGTTGTTTCCGACCACTTTCCATCAAAAATTTTGACTTTTTTAGATTTTCTACCTGCCTGCCTTCGGCAGGCAACCTACTTCAATAGGAAGCCCCTTTGAGGGTACATGGTCCGGGCCAAGGGCTGACCCTTTATATATCAAGAAATATATCAAGGAAATTTAACCAATAAAAAACCACTGAAAATATAAATGTAAAAATGCTTATAAATAATTCAGCGGCAGTTAAATTATTTGCGTATTATTCCAAGCCCTAACAAAAGAACAAAATTTCACAATAGTGGCAGCAATGTAGTATTTTCCCCAGCCTTGCAATGTTAATTTTAATCATTTTTATACCCCTTCTCCATTGCAAGCAGGCAGCTCTTTTTTCAAGAGATATAGACATATATTTTGAAGATACATATTTCTTGATATATAAAGGGTCAGCCCTTGGCCCGGACCATGTACCCCCAAAGGGGCTTCCTATTGAAGTAGGTTGCCTGTCGAAGGCAGGCAGGTAAAAAATCTAAAAAAGTCAAAATTTTTGATGGAAAGTGGTCGGAAACAACGTTTTTATCGGTTTTAGCGTGTAAGAATTGCTTAGAAATGGTTTAAACCTGTTTTTTGAAAAAATTCCGATATGGGGGGGGGGAACCGTATAAGTACCGAAAACTTGAATAAGACTGAATAAAACTTGAAAACATGAATAAGTTTATTCGTGGGTAGATATGGTAATAAATTTTAAAGTCCGGGAAATATTTGCAAGTTAACATAGAGCAATATAGAGACGTTTAGTAGGCATGTAAAGTTCAGTATTTCCACGAGAGTACATACCGTATTATCTCTAATAAGCGCCAAACCACCCCCCTTCTACTTTGAAGGTCTGTATCTCGGTGCAGAGCAAATATTTTGCAGAGCTGTTTTTTGCATTTTCTTAACTCCCACGAGCTTTACCAATTTTGCTTTTCCGATTTTGGTTGTGCACCCAACCCAAAATTTTTCCGATTTTCGGAGGGCTGAAAAATAAGCGCCCCGGAGCGCTCATTAGAGATAATACGGTATAAATATGGCTAAAGTACACAATGTTTGTGTCGCCCAAAAACGCCCAAAATCATCTTAATCGTGCTTCTTTTCATCTTTAACGTAGAGAAAACACGTTTTTAGGAGTGGAAAGCACTTTTTCCCGAGAAAAAAAAATTTCAGGAAAAAATTTTTGCCTTGGTCCCCCAAGGCGAAAATATGTAAAAAATGTCAGGAAAAAATGTTTTTTAAATTGGCGCAAAAACATTTTTAAAGGGAACAATGGCTGCATTGGAGGGGGATGGAATGAATAGGGGCCACTTATTATAGCACATAATAACAAGAAGATGTTGAACATAGTTTTGAATACTGGGGCCTACCGCATAAATAAGCTCTGGTATGCATGCTTTTTTATGTATCCAGAGTCACTTTCGAGTGATTTGTGTCTAAGGTATGTGGGTGAGCGCATCTCAACTCCAAGCCACCGAAGGGGGCGCAGGGGGTTTGAGAGTTAGAGATGCGCGCTTTCACTTACCTTAGACATGATTCCGAGAAGTACTCTTGATCATTTTCTTAGCGGGAATAGTCCACATGCTTGAATCCTTCGTGCGACCTTCTGAGCAGATTTAACCCGCTTCTTGTAAGGCAGTCAGTGCAATAGACCTTTAAAGACCTGAACTAAGTAAAGACCTGAAAAACACAAAAAAAGTTTTGAACCAAGTGGATGACCACCTGGTTTTATTGGTGAGTGGAGCATCCAGCAGAACTCTGGTTGGTTTATGGATAAGCGTTTGAATTAGGGTTGGGAAAATATCTTTTCAGGAATTTTTCCGGAAAATTTCCTAAAACCGGAAAATATCTATTTTGTAGGAAACACTCCCGAATAATACCGAATTTAATACTTAATATTTTTAATATTAAAGACAGTTTGGCATAAAATACTTGGAAATTCAAAATTCTGACACCGGTTTCATGTTCAAAATGATTTATTTACTTGACTTTTAATTAGAAAGTCACTGTCAAATATAGAATTATTTTCAAAACAATAAACATTCAAACATTGTATTTTTTTTTAAATTTCAAGTTTAAATGTTTCTTGTCTTGAAGGGAATTTGAAAATTGTTAGTGTCCTCGGAATTCAAAGGAGCAGTTTTTTAATTAAATCAATCATGCTGAACCTGAAACCGATGTCAAAATTTCGATTTTGCAAGTATTTTGCTTTTTTTTTCTTGGACATGTAAACAAAACAAACAAATTTTTCTTTGACCGGAAAATATCTTAATATTTTCTGGAAATTTCCATCACCCAACCCTAATTTGAAATAACAAAGATGATTTTCAAGACAAAAATATATGTAATAAAAAAATAAAATAATGTTATAGAAAAAATGTAGCGAAGTGATACAGTTGATATTCAAGGTTTGAATACACGAAAAAAGTCCAATCCGACAGTTATCTTACATCAATTTTCACATCTTACAAAAGTTTTGTTTGATGTCTGAAAAATTTGCAGGCATGATGAATTTGCTGAAAGTTGTAGAAAAATTTTTAAATTTCGCAATCGGTACAAAATCGGAGAAATCGAAATTTTTATAATTTTATACCTAGGTGTTTACGTTTTTAATAATTCCGTAAAAATGACGCACCTAATTCTGCAACATAAAAACAATTGTACATTTACAGGTCATTGTGGTTGATGATGGTAGCACGGATGGCACAACTAAAGCAGCTTTTGAGTATTCCGAGACCTACCCTGTCTACGTCCATTCTTTGCCAGCCAATTTTGGCAAGGGAGGGGCTGTGAGAGAAGGTGTACTTTGTGCCAGAGGACAGCTCATACTTTTCGCTGACGCTGATGGAGCTACCACTTTCAGCGAGTTCGCCAAGCTGGAGAAAGAAATTTACAAATTGTGCAATGGTCAGCAAAGCTCCGCTTCCGAACCTCTTGACTGGACCCATCCGGCAATGGTGGTCGGCTCAAGGTTGGTAGTTTCTCAACTATTTTTTTGATACAATAAATTTTAGAGCCCACTTAGAAAAGGATTCGATTTCGAAGCGATCACTTCTCAGAACTATTTTGATGGTCGGCTTTCATAGTGTGGTCTATGTGTTTGCTGTTAGGAGTGTTCGAGATACTCAGTGTGGTTTCAAGCTGTTTAGTAGGGCTTCTGCTGCCAAGGTATTGTAGCTAATTAAAAAATACAGTGGGATAAAAACCTGCAATATTTTTGATGAGGTTTGGTGCAAATGTCACGAGCAAAAGAGAGAGTTTTCAGATACGATAAGAATATTCCCACTCCGAATCTAACTAATCTAGTCCGAACCGGGTGTGTTGTGTCCGATCCGAATCAGCACTACAGACCGAGCAAGAATCCGGGAGATGGCCACATCGAACGAAATTCGGACCGCAGTGGATGGTGATTGTCCCGTCATTGTCTTTATTTTAAATAGCATGTTTTTTTTCAAAGGACTTTTTGAACTAATATAAAGCAAAAATAGCCAGAAGAAAGAAGTTTTGGAACCCTAATAATGTGAGAATAATCCGAGTTACATAAGCGTACTTCTTAAAAAAGATTTGTACTTTTCTTGGAATCCATGTACTGTTTATTGGCTTGGTCCATAATTTGGCGTTTGTTCATAATATTTTTGTATGGGATTCACATTTTTTGTTAATTCAAACCACTGATCAATCAACTTATCTGTTCCACTATCAAAATTTAATCACAAGAATCAGAATGAAATTCTTTGATGGGTTTCACATTTAAAAACCGTTTTCTGTAATTTTGGACCAACTTTTGTTACCTCAATTTTTTAAAATGTTTATTTTTGGGCTCATTCGAAAGAGGAAACAATTCGGAGTAAGCTTAATTTTTACAAATCGTCAATTTCTAATTTGAATCTCGAGATAGCCACATTTCAGACATTTGAAACGGGTAGAACTTAGAATTGGCCACATCTCGAGTTCAAATCAGAAATTGGCGATTTGTAAAAATTAAATTTACTCAGAATTGTTTCCTCTTTCGAATGAGACCAAAAATAAAAATTTTAAAAAATTGAGGTAACAAAAGTTGGTCCAAAATTACAGATAACGGCTTTTAAAATTTTATTATTATAGATGCACAAATTATGGTTTTGAAACCCATCAAAGATTTTTTTTTCAATTCTTTCAACTAAATTTTTATAATGAAACCCATAAGTTGATAGCAACCGATGCAAAAAAATTATGACCTAAGTATATTGCAAACTTATAAATGAAGCGTGATATTTTCAGCTCTTTCCAAGAATTCACATAGAAAGATGGGCCTTTGATGTTGAGTTGTTGTACTTGGCAGAGGCTCTTAAATTCTCCATATCCGAAGTCTCAGTTCGATGGACAGAAATAGATGGCTCAAAGGTCACACCCTTCTTCTCCTGGCTCCAAATGGGCAGAGATATTGTGTTGATATGGTTTAGATATTTGTTAAAGCTGTGGAAAGTGAACGAGATTGTGGAATAATTGTGAAAATATAATTTATGATAAATTTAATGAAACTCTATTCAATTGTTTTCCGGTTGTTTTTGTACCATTTATTGCTATGCTTTGCTTCTTTTTAACTTGCCTTATTTATCGCTAGCAATTTTTTACCCTGGTATTCGCTACTAGCATGGTTGCACGGCCGAAAAAAACGGCGCCAAGCGACCAAGGTACCGCGTTCCGAAAAAATCGTCGGCTGTCTCCGAAATTTGGCACCGGTGCCGGCGCCAGCGCCAATGTCAAGAAAAAGTGGCGCCGGGCACCGGGAGGGTAGCCAACCCTACAACGGACCCATATCTCAACCTAGAGCAAACATTTCGAAAATCTGTTTTTGCATTTTCTTAATTAGTAAGTTCTCTCCTGATTCCACTTTTCAGATTTTGGTTGAGCACCCAAAAAATCTCAAAATCGTACTAAAATTTTTTTTGATTTTCTAAGGGTTGAAAAATAACTCCCCGTGGGGACTTAAAAGCCGTTTTCTGTAATTTTGGACCAACTTTTGTTACCTCGATTTTTTCAAATTTTTATTTTTGGTCTCATTCGAAAGAGGAAACAATTCTGAGTAAATTTAATTTTTACAAATCGCCAATTTCTGATTTGAACTCGAGATGTGGCCAATTCTAAGTTCTACCCGTTTCAAATGTCTGAAATGTGGCTATTTTCCTACTTCAGCATAAAGTGTTTAACTTTTATTGCAGGATCATCACACATGATATACCATTCTACGCAGAATTGAGCGGGCTTTCTTATAATAATGATTTTTGCATATTGGTACATTTTTATGGAAAAAATCGACAATTTACACAAAGTAGTATTTTCCAAAACAAAAATGCTTAGCTAAAAAGCCATTTTTCAGTATCTTAAAGCCCGCTTCCACGTTTTTTATTGCAGATTCAGAAAGTGCGACGATTTTTGAGCAAGATAGACTAAAAATTTCAAAAAACATGGCCCATCAGAGTTTCAGTCAATGAGACAAAAAAGTATACACACCAAAATTTCAATGGTTTTTTTGACATTTATTCTTTTTAGAATATTTTTTAACGCAAATTTTTTTCAAACTATTTATACCATTTGACGCACAATTCAGTGCGCTTTTTTATGGTATTAATGGTTTCTGCTTGTTTGTACATTTCCGTGGAAAAATTGGTTTTAAACACAAAAGCCAAGCTTATCAAAACAGCAATTTTTACATTAAACCCTATTTTTTATAGGTTAATGTCGGTTTGCGGATTCTGACAGAACTGAATTGAGAAAAAATTAAAAAACCCGGTCACTGAAACGCTTCCATTTGAGACGTGTGCACCAAGTTTACAATGACGTGATACTTTGATATTCTTTTTTTCGAGAATTTTTAAAGAAGAATTTGTTAAAAGTTTAAAATCAAAGATTTATACCTTTCGGCGCACAATTACGTGGGCTTTTTTGTAGTGCTTTTGTTTTCTGCATGTAGATTAGGATTGTCGATCGATTAATTGAAAATAATGGAAATCGATTGATAATCGATGCAAATGCACTCCTCTAATATTTAACTTATTTGCTTATACTAACAATTTTTAGAATGCGGGAACTATAGTATAAGGCGAAATTTGTTCATTCAAGATTTCGATCTATTTCTGATCGAAATCGATCGAAAATCGACCAATTTCGTTCGATTTTCGAATATCGAATATCGATTTTTTTCGATAATTCGATTAATCGATTATCGAAAATTTTCGATATTTTGATTTTTCGATAATCAAAAAATTTCAAATCGATCGCAACCCTAATGTAGATTGTGTTTTGTTGGCCAAAGTTGGCAAAAATAGCTTTTTCTTTAAAAACTTCTGTTTAAAAAAACAGGATTTTTATTTTAATTGTCGATTTTTGTCAACAAAACACATTCTACATGCAAAAACCAATAGCACTATAAAAAAGCCCACGTAATTCGGCATCGAAAAGTATAAGTTTTTAATTTAAAGTTTTTAATAAATTCTTCTTTATTTTTTTTTCGATGGGATTTTTTGCAATTTTGAACCGGGTATAAGGAAATTTTGTCACCTCAATTTCTGAACCAACTTTTTCATGCCTATCGTGCAGATCTAGAGATTCAAATCAGAACTTGGCGATTGGTAAAAATTAAACTTACTCAGAATTGTTTCCTCTTTCGAATGAGACCAAAATAAAAATTTTAAAAATTGAGGTAACAAAAGTTGGTCCAAAATTACAGAAAACGACTTTTAATAAAGTAAATACGGCATTTGAAAAAAGGCACACCGACAACTGCGCAAAAAGTATCTGAGAAAAAAATTGAACTGGACAAAAAGTCATCTAGCAAAAAATTCAAATGAGAAACAATTGGTTTGACAGGATTTTTTTCCAAAATGATTGTTCTTTGACAAAACTATTTCACAAAAAACTTTCTTGTAAAAAATGGGCTGTATAGTTTTGTTTTCTCATACTGTTACGTTACTTTCATACAATCACCGAGTGTATTATTCAGCCCTTGTAGTC
Source organism: Ditylenchus weischeri (assembly GCA_029231635.1). Classification (NCBI taxonomy): domain Eukaryota; kingdom Metazoa; phylum Nematoda; class Chromadorea; order Rhabditida; family Anguinidae; genus Ditylenchus; species Ditylenchus weischeri. The sequence goes on from JAMRYI010000260.1 coordinate 161,608, forward strand.
CTGGTCAGCAGGATTCTGCCTGAACAGCTTGAAAATAATGTTTAGTCAAATTAAAAAACAAATTATGCTATCATACATAAAATTGTGTCAGAAATTTGGTCTGTAAAGACCAAAATCCCGATTTTACCCACCCAATCCCTAAAACCCGGGTGGGTACCACTTGGTTGGGTGGATATCCACCTAGCTGGCCTAAAAATTAAATGTTAGTCTGAATTAAAACGAAACCATTTTTTCTAATCTCAAATTCTTTGAACAATTGGGTTTGTTAAGACAAAAACTACGATTTCGCCGACCCAGTGTCCGAAACCTAGGGTAGGTGGATATCCACCTGGAAGACCTGGAAAATCAAAAGTAAGTCTAAATAATAAAGAACCATTTCTTAGCCCAAAAATCTATGAGGAATTGGGATTTTTAGGATCAAAAACAAAATGATTTTACCCACCTAAACCCGATTTAGCCTAGGTGGGTACCCCTAAGGTTACGTGGATCCACCTGTATGGCCTAAAAAGTGAAAATTTTTGAAAGAAGAAAACAACCATTTATTCTAAGCTGAAAAAGTGTGGGTAATTGGGTTGGACTGGACCAAAATTGTGATCTCGCACACCTGGTGGTACTCTTAGGTTGTACTCAGGTTGGGGAGAACCTACCTCAGGTTTCGGGTTTTAGGTAAGAAAAATCGCAGTTTTGGTATTGACAAACCGGTTTCCCCATACAAATTTAGGTCACTAAAAATGGTTTGTTTTTGACTTTCACCAAATTTTATTTTTTCAGGTCATTCTGGTCCACCTCACTCGAAGGTACCCACCTCAGGTTTTCGGGTTCGGGTGGGTAAAATCGCAATTTTGATCTTATCAAACCCCATCCTATATATGATTTTACGTCAGAATTATCAGTTTATTTTGACTAAACATTTTTCGGGCCATTCAGATGGATATTCACCTGGACCGGATATACAGGTGGCCAAACGACCTATTCGTACAGAAAAAAACTCACAAATAGGGTTCTTATGTAATTGGATTCGAAACCCGTGAAATTTCGACTATCTAAATTTAAGACTTTAGTCCTACCTTAAATTCTCAGTTTATATAGTGTTGTACGGCCATTTAGAGATGGTCTATATCGGTGGTATATTATATCGATGGTAGACTGTATTAGTTTTTTATTGTTCACTTTGTTCAGTGCGGAAAGTATCGTTTTTAGAATCACTTAAATGCCAAAAGATTATTTTGGAAATTTTGCCAAGACCAATTGTTTCTCATTTGAACTTTTCGCGAGATGACTTTTTGTCCAGTTCAATTTTTTCTCAGATACTTTTTGCCGAAAAAAATCAAAAGTTAAAAAAAACGAAATTTGGTATATTTTTTGAAAATTTTTGCGACAAAATAAGCGGCGACGACTAGGGTACCGGGGTCGGCGCCAGCACCGGTGTCGATGGGCGCCGGCGCTCGTGCAACTATGGCTACTAGGGCGGCAATAGTAACGCCCAATTTTTGATCAAATTTAACAAATGTGATTATTTTGTCATCTTTCATTGGTGTTCTTATAGAAGTTTGTTGAACAAAGTTCATATTATTGTTGTATCGAAATTGATGGCTAGAAAATGCATCAGAAGTGTAAAAATTATCTGACGCTTAGTTGAATGCTTGAGGATGGCTGTACAAAGTTTCGTAACGAGACAATTTCGTAACAAATATTTTCGTAAGCGAATATCATCGAAGCTTTTTTTCACTGTGAACCGGTTTTTCTAGTTCAGGATATCATCTCATTCATTTATTTTGACCCTTATGTCATCGATCAACAGTTTTCATAAGTTTTTTTTCTTTACTAACTATATAAGCACATAAGTTAGAAAATATCAGTAATACAATACGACTAATGCTACTAAAAAGCACGTTTGCTGCCTAAACTTTCCTGTTTTGCAGTTCGTAAGACATTTTTTATTCCCGGCTAACATGCGTTGGCCTAAGCCTACGAAGAATTGCCTAAAAAAGGGTGCGTAAAAGTTTAGGCAGCAAATGGATGGACAGTCAGGTGAAGAATTTAGTCAATCCCGGCTAACACGCGCTGGCCTAAGGCAAAAAAATACATTACTATATACCAACATTTTCTACCTTTATGTTCCAGGTGGCAGCGGCGTAGCTAAGGATGCATGCAGGTACGCACCCCTCCGTCAGATTTTTGTCCCCGTCGAAATTAAAAAACGGTAGATAAAATGGCCTCAAAAAAAATTTCCCGTGTGGTGCGCCCCAACCTGTCAGAAATTCTGGTTATGCACTTGCAATCGGGTATCTAGATTTCCTATCCAAAATGCACTTATAAGTGCAAATCAAGGCAACCAGCAGTCAACTGAGGAGTCAACTGAGCAGTTTTAACTGAATACTGGTCTATCTCGTGTATCTAGATGTCCTATTAGTAGAAAAACTTTCTCGTAACCTATAATAAAACCAGAGCTCTCAGTCAGAAAGCACCAACACCACAAAGCAAGACCAATTTATTCGGACTCAACGAATACACAAGCAATAACTACGAAAATACTTTTTGATAGGTAGACATATTTAGACGACATATTCTGGAATTTACACTGATAGCCGCTGTTTCTCCCTGGAAAAGGCTACACTCAGATATAGAGACCTAAAAGTTATAGGGTTCATAGTGTCTTTAGATAAATAGGAGGAATTCGAACTCATACTTAATCGACCCTGGTCACAACAGCAGGTTGTAATCATATCTGGAAAGCGAAAACAGACTAGACCACTTGCAGACGGAACTAAATTCAAATCTAAATATTTAGGGTGGTGAAAAATTATCACAAGATCTCAGCTATTCAGAAAATCTTACCAAAGATTAGCATCACAGCAGAAGCAGTAGCTGTTGTATCATCCGCTTCAATCTATTTTTGCACGACAAAAGAAGAGAATGAACCTGCAAATACCTTTATATGAAGCCAGAATTCAATGCCAGAGCGAAGTGAAGGAAAACGCTTGCATACCTGCCGGCACAAACGGAAGGATCGCATTATTGGGCAACCATAAAGGAACCTGAAAAAATTAAAATGAAAGAATGCAGCTATGTACTATGTACTTATAAGCCTTGTCCCATCGTTCACCAAACACAAAAAATCATTTAATTCAAAGGGTTAAGCCATAAAAACATACTAGGTCCACTAAATCTGTGCTTTTCAATCAATACAGACGACGACTGCAGACGCTTTGACCGGTTCACGTAGAGCAGCGATTGCTTGCTTCTGATCCATTCCACAGTCGAATGCTTGATAGGACCAAGAACTACCTGAAAACAATTATTATAAATGTCTTTTGGCCGACCCTAACGCACTGTATCACGTTTTTTTCCTTTTTAAAGTGCTTGAAACTTCCTCTGGTCAGGCACCCATTTTCTGAAATTCAATCAAAAAAATCACAACACATAAAAAATAACTTAAAAAGTAAGTCTAAAACACCAAATGAGTGAGGAAATCAACAACAAAGACCTTGTCTCCATCAGCATCAAAATAGCATCAAAAAGCATCAAAACAGCATTAAAAATTTTGATGCTATTTTGATGTTATTTTGATGCTCATATTTTCAAATGCGAAAATTTGAATTTTGATGCTGCTGTACAGTTAACTGTACGGTTATCTGTAGTTAACTGTTTTAAACTTACAGATTTTTGGTAAGTTATACAGGCTGTAGTAGGTTACCGTGGTAACTTACCGTCTAAATAACCCTAGTGAAAACTCATAAAAGCGAGGTACACCACGGGTTCGGCCCACAGAGAGGTTCTCTTCTCTTGTTTTTATTTCTTTCCATTTTTTTGGAAAACTTTCCGGAAAGCTTTCCATGCAGCAACCCTATTTTTCGAGAACTATAACGAAAGTTCGCTGTTACGAAATTGTCTCGTTACGAAACTTCGTACAGCCCTTGAGGATCATTAATTTTGAAACCGTAAAGGGGCATACTCGCCGCCGACGGGAATATTTTGAAATGCGGGTACCAGATCATTTCAAAAAAGAATTACTTTGAAATGCAAATTTGTTGAGTATCCCTTTGTGATAAGTATTGAAAACCATTAACACCATTCAATAGCATCGGTGGTGAAGCGGCGGTGGACTGTGAAAGTCGGTCGTCGGTTTTGATTCCGACTGGGTGCATAATTTTACTTCGACTTCCACAAAATTGCGTCATTTTAATTCTCGTTTGAATTTCACTGGTACCCGCCTTTTAAAATATTCCCATCGGCGACGAGCATGCCCCTCTAAAAAAAATATTTTTCATGTTATTTCTTTCAGCGAATTCAGCTATGAAGCGAGTCAAGCGCGAAATATTGAGCACTGAAGATGAGGCTTTGGTAATGAGAGAAGAATTCGCCTACCCAGTTAGTTAATTTTAATTCAAAGTTTTATGTGGGTCTCACGGGTCAATGAATATTAGCTTATTCAGAATCATACACGGGAACATGAGACATGGGACTTGGATGAATTTCTGAGCAAAGTTTCTATTACATTCGTCCATGAAAGCGAGGACCGATTGGACGTGGAATTCGACATGCAGCACGTGGGAACATCTGTTGCAAACGCTATTCGTCGTGTGCTCATTGCTGAGGTATGAATTAATTACGACTTTTACTTTATTTCTAAATTTAGGTGCCGTCCATGGCTATCGAAAAAGTCTTCTTGTACCAAAATACATCAGTGATTCCGGTAAATACATGATTATATAGGACTTGTTTAATAATACGAAGTCTCTTTAAATTTAGGACGAAGTTTTGTGCCATCGCTTGGGTCTTCTGCCGGTCTATGCCAATCCGTTCCACTTCAATTTTCCGCCGTATCAGGAACTGACTGATGAAGAGAAAGACAAAAGCAACGACTTGGATGAAGAGCCATTGGGAGATCCCAAGCAGAACATAATCTTTGAGCTTCACGTAAGTCTAATCTTAAGTTGGTCTGCTTTTTGAAATTTATGGCTGATTAAGGTCAAGTGCAAAAAGAAAAAATCAGTGGTAACTGTATCTGCTGTGGAGGACCCAGAAAAGCTCTTTGACAATGCAGTTGTTCGTACCAAAGCCTTTAAATGGATTCCTATTGGCAACCAGGCAAAAGTTTACGCGGAAAATCCTTTACGAATTTTTAATGATGACATCGTGGTATCCAAACTACGTCCTGGGCAAGAAATTGAAGTTAGGTGAGTTTTTTGGATCGTGCGATGCATATGCGTTCGTCTTCACGTAAAGTTTTAGGTGCCATTGTGTGAAGGGAGTTGGAAGGGACCATGCTAAATTCTCACCAGTTGCTACTGCCTCTTACAGGATGTTGCCACAAATTGAAATAAAAAGATCGCTTGCGGGCGAGCAGGCGCAACGATTGATCTCTTCATTTTCAGAAGGGGTGATAGGGATAAATGAACACACGGGAGGTAACGGTTTAGTGCTTGATTAGACAGCTTAACTTACAGCCGATTTAGTTGCCTTTGTCAAGAATGCTAGGAAAGACACGTGTAGCCGGAACATTTTTCAGCACGAAGATATCAAAGATGCAGTTGCGCTGACCAAGAACATGGAATATTTTATTTGTAAGCTCTTTTCGTATATCTACAGTCATGCTGAGTACACCTAATTTATTTCAGTCAGCGTGGAGTCTACTGGAGCCGTTAATGGAGTTAATTTAACGCTTGCTGCTGTACATGTGATCCAGGCCAAGCTCAAGCATTTGCATGGACTTGTTCGAGACAAGTTAGAGGGAGTCAAGAAAAAGTAGTGCTTGGTTGTTGTTTATCGTCTTTTGTTTTCTCGGCTGTTGTTATTAATTTTATTTGAAATAAAATTTGAGGTAAGTCATAATCAGGACACAGACGTTTCCCTATAGAGCCATTTCCCTGTAAGACGTTTCCCTGTAAGGTACGTTTCCCTGTAAAGAATGGCAGAGCAGTGACTAAGTATCAGTACTAAAAAAGTGCGTGGGTGCCTGGGTAGGGGCACTTGAGCCACGGGGTTTCAAAAGTCAGTTTACTGTTCAGTTAAAGACAAACAAAACGCCAACAATTTCAAAGTATGATTCTTCCCTTTCTTGAATTTCGTTAATTTTTTTAAGTTCTGGGAAATGGGATTATAAATTTAATTGTTTTCTTGACACTTTCACATTAAAGTACTTTATTTCAACAAATCCTCATCGTCTTCAAATGTAATCTCCATATCGAATAACACATTTCTTACGAACGAACACTCAATAATTTTTCGCAGAATATCTTTCCTATCTCTCATGCTTGCTAATCTTCGCTCATCCTTGTTGACCATAGCATGCAAGGCTTCAATAGATTGTTCCGATATCAGACCCCGAAATGAGTGATGATCCATAAGCTCACCAATGTGAATGCAAAGCAAATGAAACTTCGGAGTTATCGAGAGCGATGGTAAATTTTCCTAGACCATCAAAAGTAATTAAACACAAAATTTAAGTGAGAAGTCAAAGCTTACTTTAAAACAAGTGATGAATTCAGCCACTAAGGTTTTCTTTGGCAGTCATTTGAGAGCGAAAAAAGCACAGATACTTACGCCAGCCTAGTTCAATGGAGTAGAGAGTACGTGCTGAAGAACCCTTATTGCTACAAAAAAATTCCTTAGGAGCCTCACACATCAAGCAAGAATGAGTTGACACAGAACCCATATGACCGTACAAGGCACTGAGAATCTTCATATCTCCTCTGGCATACCTGAAACTCAAAACGTAGACTCAGCACGTTTCAGGGAGAGTTGATGCCCAGCCTGATTCGGACTCGGTTCATAACATCTTGAAATTCATCGTGAGGCACAGGCATGTTTCCAACTTGGAAAAGAGAGACGATTTGGCTAATTTTTGGCAACGATGCAACTCTTCCAAGCTTCATAGCTTTCGAGGAGTCTCAGCCATTAGAATAACACAAGAGATACACAATGCAGAAATAGAGTGAAAATCTAACTGATTCTCTTGGTTTTGGCTTGACGAGTCGGTTAAGAAGGAGGTCTTTTTCATGCTGAAGCATTTGAAGTAGTTTGCTAGTAAAGTCTACTTGTACGCTGACCTTGTACGTTGAGTTTTCGCTTGTCTGAAAACTTTTATAAAAAAAAAATATTTATCTCTCCGAAATCCATATAAAAGACAAACTTTCACCTGCTGATTTTCGCATAAATTTATTGATTAAAGGCTTTTCTGCACTTGTTGATTGCTTCTTGCCTAAACGAAGATTCATGAAGTGTACAAAATTGGTTTCTATGGGAATCACATACAAGGAGTCCTATGCATTTCTCAATGCAAAATCCGAATGAATGTAAAGTCTTACCAAGTCGTATTTTCCCTGCTGCTTTCGCCCTCTCTGCTGTAGCTGCTGCTATCTGATTCTTTGCCTGTTGCTTGGACTATCTTTTGTTGACTGAAAATCGACATTTTTCCGAAAGATATTGCTTCCCCTTCTTAGATTTTCGAGTTGACGCCATTCTCAGACTAAAAATAACGAAAATTTTAATTTCGTATGAGATCAGCGAGGTTCGTATTTCTGATGACACCCGATACACCAATCGAAAGCTGAGATTCTCCTCTCTCAGACATCGACTGGTCTAAAATGCGACGTTTTTAGTTCCTAAGTTCCTAGATAGTAGTACCCAGTTGGCGGTACTTATTGCTCAAGGTGATGGAGATATTTGAAGATGAATAGGCACACTCAAAGCCATATCCGGGTACAAGTGATAATCTCGATGTCCACCTGGTGCAATTTCCTTGCTATTACCGTATTATCTCTAACTAGCTCGAGGGGCCCGCCTGTCGGCGGACCACCCTCGCCTTGGTCAAGGTAAAAAATGTAACTTTTGAAAAATGATACAATTGAAAAAATTAAAAAAACAATAAAAAAAATATACTCACGCAAAACATCAAAAAGTTTCTCATAACTGGCAAACCGATTTTTTTTCCTGGCAGACTTTCTTTCTCTTTTGGCACAGTAACTTACTCCTACCAAACCTACGCACTCTCCTGCCTTATTTGCCCGCTCTTTTGTCTGGGGTAGGCGGACCATGAGAGAAAAATGAAAAAAAAACAAAATCAAGAATTAACATTTGGGAAAAAAAAATCGGAAAAAGAATCACAGTGAATCTATTGCTATCTTATCAAATTTCGGGCACCATCCGTTACTGTTTCGAAGAATCTTAATTTCCTCGCAAAAAGTCATTTTTGTTTGCTGACAGTCTCACTTACTCACTTGCCACACCTAACCCTACTTTTGACCAATCTGTCAATTTCTCGGCACATATGTCCATTCTCCTCATGTACGTACATATATTTTTTTCCCACCGGACTATTCTCTAGGCTGACCTACTCGCTTATCGCTTATGGCTACTCACTCCTTCGGCATGCCAAAAAAAATCAAACACAAAAGACAAAATAATAAACAAAAAACACCTTTGAAACAAAAAATACAACTTTCCTCTTGAGACAAAAACAATAAAAATTTAAATTCAAAATAAAGTGCAAAATTTTGAATTTCTTCTAAATAACCACCTCCATAAAATCGCAAATACCCCCGGGTTCCGGTCCTCGTATCGAACCGATCTTTTTTTTAAAAGAAAGCTGAGATTCCGCGCTACGTTTTAAGCGTGGCACGTTTGAAATGCACTGATAACAGTTTTAAGATTTCGACTCTTGAACAAAAAAAACGACAATTTGCTCTTTAAAACCCAAAAATTAAAAACAAAAAAAATCTCAAAACCAAAAACCAAAACAACCATTCCACTCCTGAGATTCCAAGCTTCAATTTAAAAAAAAATTTGACCAAAAAACCTAACAAATACACTCCAAAAAAAAACAAAAACATCAATTGTCCGCAAACAGACAGACAGACAAAACATCTCTAATACTATATAGGAGATAAGACCCCATGGGGCCTTATTAATCAACCCCTTTTTGGAGGTGGGGCCTTATTAGAAGGTGGGGCCTTATCGGAGAGTGGGGTCTTATTAGAGAAAATACGGTAAATTTTTACTTCGAAAATCTTTTTCGTGCATTTATTTAAATACGTTTCAAATAGATCAACATCAGCCATACCCGTCACACACATCATATCGTATATATGCAAAAATAAGACATCACAGTACGACGGAAAGAAAACGTCTACCAAAAAACAGCCCACGAAGAAGTTTTCCGCAGAAAAAAACAGTTAACTTAAGGCTATACCTGCGACACAAAAAAAATTAAAACAAACAAATGGGTTTTGCGCAAATGGATAGTAAGGTCGGCCCAGTGAGGTTGTGCGTACACTAACGAGAATTGACCGCACGCCCAAAAGAATATTCAGCCTGATGCAGCCCGAAATTGCGGTCCCGTTCTGACTCAGAACTTCTGAGGCCGGCAGCTGACTAATGCTTAAGATATTAGAAATAAGAAAAACACATTTTTTTACACAGAGATTAGCGAGCAGAATACATTTTATATAAATGGGCAGCGGACTATATTATTACTTGGTTGGCGATCACTTGCTGTTTTTTTTGGTCTTTTCAATTGGCTTTGCTCCACCATCCTGAACTATAGGCGCTGCTGTGGCATCTAGCGTGGGTGGGACAATGACAGGCGTATAGCGTGGAACCAACTTGCCTCTGAACATGTGGAATGTCTGAAAATGGGCTACAATAGCAAATGCTTTAGTTACCAATAACAGACCTTTGTGTAAGTGACTGGAGGCTTCACACGAACAGGATTGGCTTCATGCTTCTCAACGGACCCATCTTTGCTTTCAGGCTTTAAAGGCGACTTGATGGCAACTACAGGCTTCTTGTTGAGAGCCCCATCCACGGTTGTAACATCCATCGGTTGCTTATTAACGACAGGAGGCTTCTTAGCGACAGCAGTATTCTTGTTCTCAACCACAGCTGGCAGCTTGTTAGCGACGACAACATCCTTGTTCTCATGCTCACTAGAAGGCTTGACATCAATAACTTTCTTTTCCGGCTCTGCTGAAGGCTTTGGGGTAACACCCGGCTTTTCATCTGATCCATCTTTGCTATGCTCGGCAGAAGTACCTCTCACAAAATTGTACAATTCTGCGCTATCACGATCCAGCTGTTCCTGCTGCTCATCCATTTGCGCTGAGGTACAGCAAACGCATAAAGGTACAGCAAACGCAATACGATTGTTAGAAAAAGATACCTTTCAATTCTTGGAACAGTTTCTTCAAAACTCGATTCTCCTTCTCCAGTCGTCGATTACGGCAGAGCAGTTGCTTGACAGCTTCCTGATCCTCTCCCACAGGTAAACGAACTGATACATCCTCACTGGATTTTCCATCAGAATGATCTTCGGCCTTTTCGTCTTCATGCTCAGTTTCAAGGGTGACATCCCTTAACAAAAAAGGTTATTTTTGACAAATATTGTTGAGACAACAAACTTTTTTTCCAAAACCTCCGTCGGCTGTTCTTTTCCCAATACCATTTGTCTTTTGCGCATCTTGGTGGGAGCCGGTCGCATTTTCGCTTTGACAGAAACGAACTTTGTTGATGCACCCATCCTAAAGCGATATTGAATAGCTTTGCTAATTCAAAAGTTTAAAATCAAATGACTTACTGGTCCTCCTCCTCAATTGCTGTTTTATTTTTGAATGGACTGCTTGCCTTCTTTTTCTTCCTGATCAGATTCTGAGACGTGTTCGGCTGTTGCACCTGAGCTGCTTGTGTATCAATCGATGGCGTCACAGACGGTTGAAGGACAGACGCTCTATTGGCTCCACCATCAGCTGTGTTCGTTTCTACAGCGCTAAACAAGCAAAATTTATGAGGGAATGACAACGAACAAATAATCACAGATATCATACCCCTTCTCTTTCTTGTCAGTTTTCTTCTTCTTCAAGAACCAGAAAAACCCTTTACGCTCGTTTGGATTAGGCATTCTCGATAGTAAAGGCACGACTGCTTGCTACAGATTTGGAAGATGGACTAAATTTGGATCTCAAATCGCTTTTCAAGGTTTAAGTTACTCGGCAAAAAATATTTCGACTTTTTATAGTTTTTTAAGCTTAATCTTATCAAAATCAAATATTCCTGCTGATGATAAAAATTGTATCCTTCCTGATAACAAACATTCATTTAGTCAATTCGCTGTTCCAAAAAATGTTGTCAGAGAAACAAATGCGATTTTTGATCGAAGGCGTTGAAGTGGAAATTCCAGAAGATTTTTCTAAGTTCTCAGGCTGTGTTGCTGATTTTGCCAATACTATGTGTGAGGAGCCTCTCTGCGGAAAGTATTTGTAAGTTTTTTTGGGGCGGCACTGAATTCATCGACAAATTCAAATGTTTCAATAGCTTCAAATAATTTGGTGTCGATAAATTAAGCGTCTATGAATTCGCGTACAGCCATTTTTTGTATTCCCTTGCCTTCTATTTTTAAAATTATTTAGTCCAATTGTATTACCGAAAGGCTACACCATTGAGCAACTCAATTTGCTGTTTGAATTCTTTGATTTGCTCAAAACAAATCTATTGGAAAGTCCACATATTGCCCAGCAGTCCAAGTGCTGTGATATAAGAGCTAGTGTTGAGGAAAGACAGGATTCTGAAAATGACGATGATGACCTCTACCACAATGATAATGAGGATTTCGGTGATGAAGACTACGAAGAGAATTTAGAGCCAGATGGTTAGTTTTACAGCAACTTGATACATAAAAAACTTGATACATAAAACTTGATACATACTATTTTCGCTTGTGAATGAATGAAAAATACCGTATCCTAATTAGAATCCTGACCTGAGCACAGTCCGATAGTACCAGAACAGCGATTGACGAATACACTTTTGCTAACAAATACACTTTTGAGTGTTGACTAAGGGTTGGTCGTTTCGCGTCCAAGACCAGGTCACTCCACATTGAAAATGATAGAAAGTAAAAAAGTCGGTGGTTTCTCCAAAGTGAATAAAAGATGGTACTACTTAAGTGATGGTATTCAGGCATCTTCCAAACATGGTCTGATCTAGCTACTCACATGGTTTGACCATCTACTCAGATGATCTGATTTAACTTCCAAGATGGTCTGAACTTAAAAAAAAGTCTAATATACCATTACATGCGTACTATCACTTTAATACCACTGCAGTCGACTCTCGATATAACGAACCCCCGGAAAGTTCGTTCCCGCCTAGGGTCTGACACTTTTTTTAGCCCGCTTTTTGAAGCCTTTGGCAAGTTGTCTTTGGCTGGTCTAGTCCAAAACATCGCAAGGATTCCGATTTTACCAATCGTTTCTGAAGATCGCAATACTTTTGCCGAAAAGACCCGTGCCTCTCGATACAATGAACACTTATTTTCAAAAAAGGTGTTCATTATATCGAGAGGCTAATGTTAAAAGTGTTAAAAAATTCAAAGAAAAATGTAGAAAAAAATGCAAATAAAAAGTTAGCGGGCATTTTTCAGAAATTAGCGGGCAAAATTAAATACCACCCAATATAAATTGTGATAATTAATTTTGCTATAAAAATTTATAAAGGAAATTCGAAATTCAAATAGAAAACTTTTGTCCAAATCTGATTTTGTCGCAATTTGATTTTGTAGCAATAGCTTAAAATTCAGGAGCAATTGTGGAAATGGATCTGGAAGAGGATCTTGAAAACTTATGTTTGACACATATCAACCATTCCGAGAAACCCGCAAAGAATGGACTAATCCATCTGGACTACCACTTCAAAGTACTTTGATTTTCTTTGTGTTGCGGATATCATTAACCCCTGTTGCCCTTATTACAGTTAACAAAATTGCCGGAATGGTCACACAATTTCTTGTCAGAAGTACCCAAAGATCTTCTGTTCAGTACCTCAGACGTAGCCAATTATCTTACAGCCCACCCATTCATTGAACACATGTCCCTGTTTGTGGCCAACACCCTGAAGGTCTATTACAATCCTAATAGTTTTTCTAACTCCAGTGACCAAATTGTATATATTTAGGAAATGAGCATAAGTGAGATCCGTGACTACCTGAATGTGGAAAAAGATTTTGAAGAGGATGAATTTGAAACACTTGCAAACGAGGAAAACTGGCGAGACGAATTAGTCAATCAAAATCTTGTGAATCCAAACAAATTTAATGTTAAAAGTGATTTTTTGTAATTCTGGACCACTTTTTGATACATAATATTTTTGATCTGTTTTTATAACTGGTGTAAAAAAAGTTCGTGGCGGATTTTTGAGTCCTTATTTATAAAAGAAATTTAAATCACAAAAATATGTTTAACCACTCTTTTTGTAGCCCTATCTTTCTTCTTTATATTGGTATATCAAACTCTTATTTATGTTGTATTTTTAGCTCACAGCAACGTTTTAAGTAAAGGTTCTCATTTCGAAATATAACCAAACTGGTGTGTGACTAATCTATATAATTTATGCAATTCAAACTTTATTCAAAATATTAAATCATTCAATAAAATGGCCCCCATTGGCGGCAACACATATACGCAATCTTTTAGGGAAACTATCAATTGCATTTTGGAAAATGTCATCAATGATCTTTTGAACAGACATGTGGCTTATCCCAAGTACAATGCCTAACTTTCTGGTGGAGTCAGTCTTGCTATGGATATGGCCAGCTTCATGGCCATTGCAGTAACACATTCTGTTAGCAATAGCTTGAATATTCTCCTCAGTGGTCGCGGTGACTGTACTGTTTCCTCAAATCGCTGGATTGGCTTGCTGACAGTCTGGTGGTGGATGTTGAGCAGCCGTGAAATTTCCATTACCTTTTTCCCTTCTTGGTGGAGGCGAATAATAGCTGGACCAAGATCACCCATTAGCACAAATTAAGCAAAAATAGACTAGTTTACTAGCTATAAAATGAAAATAAACAAAAATCAATAAAGCATTTGGAAAAAGAAAACAGTCAGTAGCTGGATTAGTCACACACCAGTTTGGTTATATTTCGAAATGGGGTCCCTTTACTTAAAACGTTGCTGTGAGCTAAAAATACAACATAAATAAGAGTTTGATATACCAATAGAAAGAAGAAAGATAGGGCTACAAAAAGAGTGGTTAAACATATTTTTGTGATTTAAATTTCTTTTATAAATAAGGACTCAAAAATCCGCCACGAACTTTTTTTACACCAGTTATTTTACTAGTGTTTGGCGGCTCTACGGGCCGCTCTCGTTTGGTGTACAGTCGACTCTCGATATAAGGCCATCTCGATATAGAACCACTCTAGATATAAAGTCACCTCGATGCAAATTTGTTTGGTTTTAACTAAAATAAGGCAAATCTTACTCCCGATATAAGGCCAATCTCGCTATACGGCCACCTTTGTCAATTACTGACTGCAATAAAAGACTCTTTATATAGGACCACTTCGAACCAAATTTCTATGGTTAGCCTTAAACGGGGAGGAAACTTCATATACACATCGTTAAGGTTGCTGGTTTTAATGTTCCGGGGGTGCACACCATATTTTTCACCCAATTTCGCATTTTTCATTTATTTAAAAATAGTGTTTCGACGTCTCTTAAGTAATTTTTTTATGCTTAAAACGATAAAAACTATTTTCGAGCACTTTCATACGTCAAAAGCTGATTTTTTTGCGAAAAAAAATTTCACCAAAATTTGACCTTTTGCCTTGCCTTGCACTAAAAATTAGGGGTAAAACTGAAAACTAGGGCTGGCCATTTGGGCTATTGCGGGTTTGCGGGGCGGGTTTTGGATGCCAAAATTTTGCGTGCGGGTTCGCGGGGCGGGTTCTCGAAATTTTTAAAGTGCGGGGCGCGGGGCGGGTTAAAAAAAAAAATTTCTTGCGGGTCCTGCGCGGGTCCCGCGTTTAATTGCGGGTAGAACGAAAAAACACTTTAAAACAGTTAATTAATTCAATCGAACGAGTGAATTTTCTTTATACAACCATATCAACAAATAGGATCAATAACTGTAGTTAATCAACGGGAGAGCTTTGTTCAAAAAGAGAATCATTTCCGCTGACTTCGGATCTAGACTCATTCTTCTGTAGTGATAAACATATACATTTCGGTAAGATCTTCACAAATTTGTCCATCGAGTTTTGGTTAGCTTTGAGCTTGGCTTCTAATTCATCGAGCACCTTTGCATACTGTTGATGAGTCCTTGCATGGCGCGTTAGGCTTGATGGGCTCCGGCCACTCAGCTTGATGACTTCTCCACACTCCTTGCAAGAATAATCAAAATCGGATCCCTCCATCTTCTCAAAAAGAGCAAGCTTCCAAACGAGAGCAGACATTCTGAAAATAACGGAGACATAACGAGTACATACACGTATGTATATAAAATTTCTCTATTATGACTCATGCTTGCGTACTTTAACAATTGATTTTATCCAGTGTTTGCTGAAAAAAGTTGTGCGGGGCAACCCGCGCGGGTTCTACCCTCCGCGTGCGGGTTTGCGGGGCGGGTTTTCAAAAATTGCCAAAATCGTGCGGGCGGGGCGGGTTACCCGCGCGGGTCCCGCCCCGCGTCCAGCCCTACTGAAAACTTCTGTCTCCCAGGAGACTAATGCGAACCAACCTAAAGTGTAGATCAAAAAGATGGAATTTGAACATAGTTTTGTTAATTGGGGCCTACCGCATAAATAAACTCTGGTATGCATGCTTTTTCATGCATCCAGAGTCACTTTCGAGTGATTTGTGTCTAAGGTATGTGGGTGTGCGCATCTCAACCCCAAGCAACCAAGCCCCCTGCGCCCCCTTCGGGGGCGCAGGGGGCATCTACTGGTACATGTAAATTATCTGTCATTGAATTTTAGAAGAGAGATGCCGATCCAAGAACTACAACGAATCCTGAGAGAATGCACATACCGGTGGAGCTACAAAATTACAAAGGAAACCTTTTCGTCATCTTTGACAGCGGTCCATCGAACAGAAGAATCATCATTTTTTCGACTCCGGCGTTAGCAGAAGTAAGATGTTTTTGTTTTTTCTTGTCGAATAACTTAGTTTATATTATCTTTCAGTTTCTAAAAAAGCTTTGAATGGTGGGGATTCGACGGTGCGTTTGCTCTTGTTCCGATGGGCTGGAAACAACTGCTCACATTGCACGCTAAACAGGGTGAGAGCTTCATTCCGTGTATCCATGCCTTGCTTCCAAAGAAATCTCGACGTATCTATGATCGCTTTTTCTCCGCCATTCAACAACTTATTAGATTAGTTACTTGAATTTTTTCAAAGAAAGTTAGTTAGTTACTTCATAATCAAGTCAGTGTTTTTTAAATATATTTGCTTTTACGCTGCTTGTTTTTAGGACAACCGCTTGCCGTCCTATTTCGGAGTGGGCCTAGGTCGGCAAAGACTCAAATTGATTTCACATACCAAAATACTGATTTCCCGCAGTAAATTTAAATTTTGAACAAAATACTGATTTCCCGCAGTAAATTTGGTGATTTGTGCGATTCAAGTCAAAATTTTGCTAGAAAACGAAATTTTTCAGTTAGAAAATACGCTCAGCTGCTCAGAATTCTGCTTCAGAGTGACCAGAGACCACCGTAAACTTATTTTTCGAGGGTTTACTGAAGGGGTAATCTTTTGCAAAAAGCGATTGAGCGCATCAAAATTCTATTTTAATTTTCTCGATTGCTCAGAATCCTACCCTGAGCTGTAAAAAACATCTTTTAACTACGCTAAACCTTTGAAAATAACCCTCGAAGTAGTGTTTGGAGCGGTGTGGACTGGTCTAGAGTAGGATTTTGATCAATATATGGCAACATGGCGATTTTCACTCTGCTATGCAAAACACTATCATCTTTATCTTTGAAACAACAATAACAGCAGTAACAGCAATGAACAATTTTTATTCTTAAAGGCGATCTAAGGCCAACCTTCTTTCTTCGTCCTCTTTTCCTTCCTGACTCTAGTGGTCGTGGCAGTGGATCGATCATTTGCTCTGTTTCCATCAAAAGTAGAGAGTGCTTGCACAATTCATCTTTTATACCGACTGGGCAGTTGCAGGAAAGAAAGGCAGGATAAACTCGAGATTTCTTCAACACATAGAAAGAATTGTGAAGGACCTTGTACCTAAAATTAATAAAAGTAGGCGAAATGCGAATTGAACTTAGAATTCTAACCTCTGCCAACTTCGGTACGTCCAATCAAAATCCTCGATGATTTCTGCTTGAAATAGTTCAGTCCACATCAGCTTTAACTCAGCATCAATATTGCAGGAACTTGAACGAATGAGCCACACATACTTCATAAGGTATAGACTTTGCACAAACAGTCGCTTCTCCTCTCTGAGTTTCTTGCTCTGCTTTCCGCAAATTACTGCCGTAAAAACGTAAGCGAAACAGTGCGTAAGGTAAAAGAAAAACAATTTCGTGTCAAGACGAAATTCCTCGAAAATGTCGAGAATTTCGACGAGAAAGAAAAAAATTGAAATCGAGAATCGATAAAGGCAACATTTTCAAGACGAGAAACGAGAAATTCTCGAAAGTTTCTCGTCTCGATGCCAACACTAATTTTATTCGTTCCAGACCACTATTAGTAGAGATTGAAAACATTGCAAAGCTCGGAGCATAGCGGTAGTACCAGCCACGATAGTCTTCTCTTAACAACCACGAATTGAAAAATTTGGTGCATGCTTGGGCCAGTCTTGGAATTTTACCCCATTTTGAAGTCCAATGAATCCATAGTGTTCCGGCAACTCTGACAGAGAGTTCCCTAACTAGGAAATTCACGTCCTCTTTAATTTCTTCGCAAGCTGTTTCATAAATTTTTGATCTGGGCAGTTCCTTGTTGAAGTCCATAACGACATGAGCAAAACACATTTCTCTTTTAGCCTCAGGAAAAATTGTTCGGCAGGCTAGATAAAGATAGATTTAATCCAGTACTAGTGAGAAATGAACCAACGTTCAGTAATCTGAGTCGCACCATCAGCTAGCAGCAGTTTTGTCTTGTATATGCACTGAAAATCAGCAAAAAAAAATCACCACATCTTTTTTTCAGACGTGGCTCGGGCATATCGGTGGTCGCCGTCCAATGTTTCCAACTCAGCTCTGGAATTGCTTCGAATTGACGCGGGCCGGTGAGTCGAAAACAACAAATTCGTTGGAGGCGTGGCATTACGCATTAAAGCTAGCTTTGGCATCTCAGGATGGCAAAAAAACCGAAGTTCTGGAAGTGGCTACGACAAATGAAGAAAGAATGCAGTCTGAAGGAGGCCGAGATCGTCCAACTCCAAAGTTCTCCGATGTAGTTGAAGACGGCGGATAAACGAATCGCGCAGCAAAAGAAGGTGCTCTCTGAGAATTATGATCCCGCGGAGGTGTTTGAATATTTGAGAAGTCAGGCAAATTTCACTGTAATCGATCAGTTTGAATTTTTTTGTGAACGGTTTTTGTTAATAAAATCAGTCGATGAAGTTTAGTTTTATTGAAGTACATGGGAGTGGAAATTAGAAGTGGTTATATTGTGTCTGATATGATCAAACCGATGAATGAAAACCGGGTATATCAAAACTTGGTTAACAGAAAACTGAATAGGGCAGAATTAACCGACCATGAACAACCTTAGTTTTCAACAATGGTTCCATTGCTGTATTGTTTTCTTTGTACAGTGTAGTGTAGTTAGGCATGAGTAGCTAGGAAGTTCGAATAAAATTGCGGAATCAATTGTCTACAACTTTATTTCTCCCACAAACAATTTTCTGTGAAAACATTTAAATATCAAAAAGTTATTTTCGAAACAAATTGTTCCAAGACAAATTATTTTTCATTTGAATTGATTCTCAGATGACTTTTTGAGCAGTTGTCTTTTTTCTTAGTTAATTTTTAAGCAGTTGTGGGTGTGCCGTATTTACAAGACACATTGGATCAACAATTGTATTAAAATAAAAAGCTGAAAAAGTTGCATATGGGGCACGCTACATCAAACCCCATTATTACTACAGAACCTCGGCCAATGACAGATCCCGAAAACAGCACTGACTTTCTTTTATTCAATTTACATTGTATACACAGTCGGAAACACATGTAAAAAGAGACATTCTTACACTTCGGATCAGTATTTCTCTTTGCGCGCAATAGAAATCCTACAGCAAAGAACCGGCATTTTTCTGGCAAGTCTCTTTGACTAAAATAAACAAAAAATATGTACAGGGTGGCCATCAATAGCGGACGCTTGCTTTAGGCCATAACTTTTTCTTTAAGATATCCGATTTCAGTTATCTTTTTTTTAAATGCTCGTGACAATGGGGCCAACAATATGATACCGAACTTGCACAATTTTTTGGCAGTTCGGAAAATTTTGAAATTCTGAACAATTGCTTTGGTCTCCTGTGTTTAAAAGTTGAGCCAGTTCGGCAAGAGAAAGTTACATGGCTAAGTTGTTATTCACCGTGTTTAAGACTTTTCCTACCTGTATGCTTGAATAGAAATTCCCATTGATAGGCTTGGAGCTTCTTATTGATGGCCTGAAGTAGAGCTTCAATATTGAAAGGCGTAGTAATGAATGAAAAAGCTGAAATTTTTGCATGGTACCCCTTTGGTTCGCGCGAATTTGAAACGAATTTTTGAACCACATGATCACTGCTTCAAATTTTTTGAATTTTTCCTCTTCCAAAAGTTTTAAATTTTTCGAAGACTTGTCTGTAGCCTCTGTTCTAAGCATATTGTCTACGGCAAGTTTGGTGTCATATTGTTGGCCCCATTGTCACGAGCATTAAAAAAAAGATAATTGAAATCGGATAACTAAAAAAAGTTATGACCAAAACCAAGCGTCCGATAAGGATGGGCCACACTGCATATATAATTAGCCATAAAAAGAAGAACAGTCTTACCACGATCCCCAGCACTATGAACAAATCCTGCCTCACCACCCAATCCTTCTGTTTCACTTCCCGTTAAGCACTCTTTTAATGCAGGAGCAGCAGAAGACGAGGAATCCGGAGCATATGTTTCAGTTACAGCCAAGAAGTCAATCGGATTTGCAGTGGTTGAGGCCTCTTTTCCTTTGCCAAACTTGACTAAATACAAAAAATATAAAAAGAAGCGATAAAAAGGACTCACTGAAGAAGAAACAGCACAGGCCTACGATAGCACTGATGAGCAGAAGACCAATGATGAAGGAGATTACAAAACATTCGCAGGTCTTGTAAAACGGCTTTGCAAGACTCTCTTCTTCACCAGTATTCACGCTTTGATTGTCAGTAGACGGACTTTGATCGCCCTCTTCCATTCGAGACACAGACACATCAGCAGAAGATCTCATTGAAGAGGACATGGCAGATTGAGCTAGCAGTGACTTCTGCTTGGATATTAGAGGAAAAAAGCCTAAAAACCTACTCTTTATAGAAAGTTACAAAAACCTCAACAACCGACCTGCTTTTTAATAGAAGACGGCAAAGAATGATTACATTGCTTATAATTACGGTTTGTAAGCTGTTTTCATAAACGAATACGAAAACCAGTTTACGAACGAATAAGCAAACGAAATGAAAACGAAAGCGAAATGGGGTCTCAAAGCGAAGAAACCGAAAACGAAACGCAATGCAAAACGAATGCGAAAACGAAAACGAAATCGTTTTCGTTTTGGTTTCGTTTGCTTCGTTTTCGTTTTATTTTCTTTGAATTTCGTTTCGTTTTCACTTTGCATTGATTTCGTTTGTTTTCATTTGCTTTGATGTCGTTTTCGTTTCGTTTTAATTTTGCATCTCTTTTCTTCGAATTTTCTATACTTTAGATTTTTACCTTTTTACATCTCTACAAATTTTTGCTCAGGCTAAGTAAAAAGAATATTCGAATGGACTCAATTAGCTCATCACCGTGCAGTCTTAAAAAAAGGATCGTCAACGAGATGCGGTTTGGAATAATTTTCGGAAGAAAGAAATATTGACATCGTCCATTGCAAGAAATGTACTGCGGTTCGTACAATCATCTCCGCTGCATCTTTTGTGGTGATAAATTTGTACTTTTAGGTTTCATTCCACTAGTGCTCCAAATCTTAAAAGGCACTGAGAATGGCACATCCTGATGAAGAACAGCCTTCAGAAGATTGATCGAAGTTTACCAGAAGAAAATAAACACAAGGTATCTACAATTTTCAAAGATGCTTGAATACCTGAATTATATCTGTATCTTTCTAGAATCCATCAAACTCAAAGTGCGCTTTCTGACGTGCTTTCAATTCCGGCATTATCAATCAACCTGATGTTGCATCCTCTGATGAAGAAACTTTCATGTCATAAACTCAAATATACAGGTTTCGTTTTCTCATTTTATTGTGATCTATCTTGGCTGTTTCAGATGCCAAATAGTTTTGCATGCATGAAGGAATTGCTAGTGAATCGCGTTGAACTTGTGAAAGAAGATATCAAATGCCGCTAGTAAACTGCCGTATCGCGCATCAATAACGTGTGACATATGGACAGATTCTGGTATGAGACATTCTTATTTGGGTATTGGATTATTTAATTTATTGATTGCCTCTCATACTGACTTTTCAACAGGCGTAACAATTCATTATTGCGACACTGATGGCACTCTACGCCGGAACTTTCTTGGTTTGAGTGCGCATACCGCTCATCTCATCTGAAATGCGACCGAAGAAATCTTGTCAGAGTATGGAATAGACATGCAACAGGTGTTCAAAGTTGTGACAGATAACGGGAGCAACATTGTATGTGCTTTTAAAGACATTCTATTCTACCTGGTATCTTGATTTTTAATAGGAAACTTGATACAATTATGACAGAAATGGCGGAAGAGTTAGTTTCTTTGAACAGACTCAGCATGCAGAATGGCGGGAAAGAACGAGTTTTGGAAGTTCTCAAATATGTGCGTAGTCTGCGAAGTATTTCGAATGGACCTATCGATGATAAAATTTTGGCTGCGAAACATGACAAAGTAGGACTATTTTAAAATTATCTGACGTTTTTAGGATGGGAAAGACATCGCAAAGTTGGCTCTTGAGATATTGGCGATTACTGGCACTAACACTCCAGTGGAAAGAGTCTTCTCTCAATGCGGTTGGCTACGGCAAGGCATCGGAACAGAACCAATTTCAACTACTTGATTCTCAGCTGTTAGTATATTTAAATTCTTATTGTTACGAGAAATGAGTCCTTGTTGATTAGTGTCGTTTTCGCTTAATAAAGTGTTATGAAGGAAATTCATTGGTGGTTTATATGGTATTTGATTACTGTTTTAGGCATTAAACACAAATCGAAGATACGGTTAGAATTATTATGTATTAGAAACATGATATCAGACTAACCTCATCTCGGCACCAACTCCTGAATACTCAAAATAGTTATATGTAGATTAGAAACTGGATATTTTTCGGACAAACCAACTATAAGTTTCAGATCCTGAAATTAGATCGCATGGAAAAAGCTTGAAGTTATAGAAAGTAACCCTGATATAAAGCGAAAACGAAAACGAAATTCATTACAAAATGAAAACGAAAACGAAATCCAATGCGAAATGAAAACGAAAACGAAATTTCGTTTTCATTTCGTTTTGAGACCCCATTTCGTTTTCGTTTTCATTTCGTTTGGAAATTTCACTTTGATTTCGTTTTGCATTGATTTCGTATTCGTTTATGAAAACACTGTTTGTAAGCTTTTAACAAAATTTTAACAATACTCACATCGACACATCGAGACAATAAGGGCTCTCCCACAATGCAAATTCAATTTTCAACCTTGGCGAAGTGTTTTTAGCCTTTTTAGCAAGATAACTCTGATTTTTATTCACAAGTTTGGTGTCATATTGAAGCTGATATCTAGGGCTTTCAATTGGCACCAAACTTGCAGAGGACCACAATATTAATTATGGATAAAACTCAACACAATCCTCAGTCAGGGCTGTAAAATTTTTATTTTTGACATCCTACATCCACATCCTCATCCGGCTAAAAACATCCACATCCGACATCCGACCCAAAAATTTTCGACATGCAACATCCACATCTGACATCCGGCCTAAAAATTTTTGACATCCACATCCATCCGGATGTCAAACTTTTTTGACATCCTGACATCCAAATGACATCCGGATGTCAAAATTTTTGACATCCAAATTTCCAAGTGATATCTGGATGTTTTTGCCTCCTTAATAGTCCACTAGGTCTTTTACAGCTAACTTTTTTACTGTAATAATGCTACCGTTTATCTTTTATGCTACTACTTTATACTACTTTATGCCAATTGCCAACCCTCTATATTCACAACCCTCTATATTGGCCAACCACCGTTCCCCAAGTTGACCAGCATAGAGGAAATCATTGCAGTTTTTGCAGTGTGACGGGCTGTGTTTGTGATAATGGCACACTCATCGCCGCACTTGAGACCCTTGTCATCCTCGTAAGTGCATCGGACATTGATAACATATTTAGCGCATCCTTCTGAAAATAAGGAGGAATTTATAAATCGTCAAGGAAAAAATAATAAATAATCTACTTACTTGATCCCTCGCTCCTCCTCGGCCTCTTGCTCGAAGTTGATGGTGTATTTCCTGGCACCTTCCGTTTGCCGTCTTCTCTGGATATTTCTTGTATTTCCTGGCTCATGGCGACTTGCTTGACTGAAGAAAAAGTATAATTTTGGTTAGGAATTCTTTGGGAAAGAATGATCTATTGGAAATTGTAAATTTGGGATTGGAGGAATGGGACCAACGATGAGACGGAAACAAGATAGAAAATCTTTCTGAGTTTTGCGGGATTTCAGCTTATCGGATTTTGGCGTATGGTTTTTTTGAAACAACAAAGAAGAAGATTTAGAACAAGGAAACAAGTATGTTTCGGCCAAAAGCCAAAAACATCCGCAAAAGCATATTGACATCCACCATGAAAACATCCGAAAAACATCCGAACATACGCCGACATCCGCCATGAAAACATCCGAAAAACATCCGAACATCCGCTGACATCCGACCTAAAACATTTCATCCACATCCACATCCGGCCAGAAAAATTTTGACATCCACATCCGACATCCGACCCAAAAATTTTTGGCATGCAACATCCACATCCACATCCGCCGGATGTGGATGTTTCGGATGTATACATCCACATCCGGATGTATCTTCCGGATGTTTTTACAGCCCTGTCCTCAACATGATCCTCAATCCTCAACTCAACCAAACTTGCAGAGGACCACAATAATAATTATGGATAAAACTTCAACACAATCCTCAACGTTGAGGATCATGTTGAGGATAAACGCACTTTTATCAATAATTTTTATTTTCACCCTGTACAAGTTTGGTGTCAAATGAAAGCCCTGGATCTAAGCTTTAATATGATATCAAACTTGCAAAAAATTCTCAAAGCTATTTTGCAGAAAAATCTAAAAAGCACTTCGCCAAGGTTGAGGATTGCGGATGCATTGTGAAACATGCCTAGTTTTTTTTCGCTACTTGCATATGCAAAAAAGCCTCTAAATGCATTTTTTGATCAAGAGTCTTGCTCATAATCGTGTCTAAGGTAAGTGAGTGCGCGCATCTCTAACCCATCAAGCCCCCTGCACCTCCGAAGAGGGCTTGGTGGCTTAGGGTTAACCCACATACCTTAGACACAAATCACTCTAAAGTGATTCTGGATGCATAAAAAGCATCCATACCAGAGTTTCTTTATGCGGTAGGCTCCAGTCAACAAAACTGAGTTCAGCATCTTCTTTTTTGCACAAAAGTGGCTCTTTTTTGGTCTCTTATCATCCCAATACAGCCCAAAATCCCTTTAAAATGATCAAAAAGGGTACTTTTGGATGGTCCCAAAACTTAATTTTTTATTGACTGGAACTCAAAAATAATGCCTTTTTGAGCTCCTGAGGTGATTTTGAGTCGATGTAGGGGGCGGCACACTTTTGAACACTCTTTTGATCACGGTTGGCAGATTTCGTTATGACATTTATGGCTCTTGGTAAAAATGTCAAAAGGTCTGCTGTCTTTCTATTTTTTCTTTCAAGTTGTCTGTTTAAGTTGTTGACAATCCTAAAAGCTTAAAACTGTTCGAAGAAGCAAATAAATTTCTTGGTTACTACTTGTTAGATATTTGTTTTATGGTCCCAAATATAAGCTTGATCAAACTGTCTACTCTTCTCTAGCAGTTTTCATGTGCTAATTGGCAGCCATGGAAAAATTGAAGTCAGAACAGCCTGATTTTCTCAGCATAACAATAGCAACAGTCGGGATGAGTGTAGGAGAGTTTGCCGCTCTGGTTTTAGCAGACGTCATGGACTTCAAAGATGGTTTGTGATGGATTTTATCTTTAGTCATGTTTAGCTTTCCGTTTAGTCAATAAAGAACATAGCAAGGCAAGTACAACATCCAGTCAAGTGGGGACAGATTGCATTTTTTGTGCTCCTGAGGTGATTTTGAGTCGGTATAGGGAGCAGCACACTTTTGATCAGGTTACTTCTCCGTAAAAATCAAGTCAGTGTTTTTTAAATATATTTGCTTTTACGCTGCTTGTTTTTAGGACAACCGCTTGCCGTCCTATTTCGGAGTGGGCCTAGGTCGGCAAAGACTCAAATTGATTTCACATACCAAAATACTGATTTCCCGCAGTAAATTTAAATTTTGAACAAAATACTGATTTCCCGCAGTAAATTACTGATTTCCCACAGTAAATTTGGTGATTTGTGCGATTCAAGTCAAAATTTTGCTAGAAAACGAAATTTTTCAGTTGGAAAATACGCTCAGCTGCTCAGAATTCTGCTTCAGAGTGACCAGAGACCACCGTAAACTTATTTTTCGAGGGTTTACTGAAGGGGTAATCTTTTGCAAAAAGCGATTGAGCGCATCAAAATTCTATTTTAATTTTCTCGATTGCTCAGAATCCTACCCTGAGCTGTAAAAAACATCTTTTAACTACGCTAAACCTTTGAAAATAACCCTCGAAGTAGTGTTTGGAGCGGTGTGGACTGGTCTAGAGTAGGATTTTGATCAATTTATGGCAACATGGCGATTTTCACTCTGCTATGCAAAACACTATCATCTTTATCTTTGAAACAACAATAACAGCAGTAACAGCAATGAACAATTTTTATTCTTAAAGGCGATCTAAGGCCAACCTTCTTTCTTCGTCCTCTTTTCCTTCCTGACTCTAGTGGTCGTGGCAGTGGATCGATCATTTGCTCTGTTTCCATCAAAAGTAGAGAGTGCTTGCACAATTCATCTTTTATACCGACTGGACAGTTGCAGGAAAGAAAGACAGGATAAACTCGAGATTTCTTCAACACATAGAAAGAATTGTGAAGGACCTTGTACCTAAAATTAATAAAAGTAGGCGGATTTCTCTCGGTATTTACATTTCGGGCACCGCCACCTCACACCATCCGTTCTATCAGTAGATCTGACCAGGGTCATAGCAACATAGTACTTAGTGCAAGTGAAGCCGTTAGCAAAGACCTTTTTGAATGCCAAAAAAGGTAATAATTTGCCCAAGAGACATAGCCAGGAGAGATTGGAAATCAACTTCAGGGGCTCATAATTAGGGCTACAGACGAGACGAGACCGTCTCGTCTCGTTTCGAAATTTTTTTCAAAGTCTCGGTCTTGGTATCGAAATGATTAAAGTCTCGAGTTCCCGCAATATAAATGCGACTTAAAAGATTAAGCTTATTTTCTCTAACTTAAAATTTCCCTTCCATCCTCAGTATAGTTTCCTGCTCTTCAGGCCTTTAACTCAACTAGCGTAATTCTTTGAAGATGATGAGCAATGTGTGGAAGATCAAACTTTACAAGAAGCCGTCTCCTATTGAAGCCCAATGTCTTGCCTGTCCCCACGAGCCGCCAAGATCATTACGACCACGGATGCAAACACGAAAGGACTCATCAAGCATGCCAAAACCAACAAGGAGTATGCGGACAAGAGATTTCAAGAGATGGAGGATAAGCAGAACATGCCGGCGGGCTCATGAAACCAATTTGTGAAGATAGCTCCACGAGATGTTATTTTATTCTTTTGTCCTTTTTCTGACGCATTATCTGCTCTCACCGATAATATATTTTGACTGAAAACTTTTTTAGGTGAATTGACGTCACTCGATCGGAAGGTTCTCCACTTAATTTCCTGCGCAAATCATGGAGTTCTCTGGAGTTTTGGAAGGTGGGAACTTTTTCATATGAATGAAGACTCAGTGTCAACGTGGATATTTCAAGCCAACGTTAAGCTTTATCTGCTTTTGGCAAGTCTGGCACGCAAGTATCTTTCAGCTCCGGCGACAAGCGTGGCAAGTGAGCAGCTCTTCTCACTGACTCGTGATGTCTTCGACTACAAGCGTGGACCAAAAGGGAATTGATCAAAAGCGTAATGCACCTCGAGCTTGAACTCGAAGGTGTTCACTAACTTCGAGTTTGAGTTCGAGTTCAAACTTGAAAAATAAGATCGCTCAGAATCTCACCCCGGAGTGGCCAAAAACCATTGAAAGCTGATTTTTGAGGGTTTAATAAAGTTTGGGTACAAGTTTTGCACATGAAAACCTTCACACGAATTCGAAGTTCCAATTCGAACTTAGGCTTAGACTCGAACTCGAAGTACGTGAAAACCTTCGAGTTAGAGTTTAGATCAGAAGTGTTCACGTAGCCAAAAAATCCGAACTCTAACTCGAAGAAAGTGAAGAAGCCATCAACGAATCTTAAATAGTAAACCACTTTCACGTAGTCAACTAATTTCACACATTCAACAAACTTTCCAGACTTTTTCAGGCCATCCCGGCCCGTGAATTTGTAGACCAGTGACTGGACTGCATTTTCAATTAGGACTTTTGCTCTGATTTATTTCTAAGGTAAGTAAGTGCGTGTATCTCATTTACAAACTTCGATCTCTGTTTGAGGGCAAAAGGGCTTGAGGGTTAGACATGCGCGCACTAACGTACCTTAAAGGGGCATGCCAACGCTAATAAGAGGTGGTGCCCGGGAATTCAAAATTTTTTCCTTATCATTGAACTTCTGTACGGATTTTTCAACTTGGTTTCTAACAAAACAATGCCTAGAATTTAATTTTAGGTACAGTTTTGTTACAAACCAAGTTGAAAAATCCGTACAGAAATTCGATGATAGTAGCGTAGGCATGCCCCTTTAAAGATAAATAGGAGCATAAACTCTTGGTCGAAAAATGAACTCAACAAATTCTTCATATATATTGTACTCGGTCTTAGCTTTCTAATGACTATAGCAGATGGCTTTCAAAAGTCGGCTGTATTAATAAAAGCTACCTAAATTATGATAGTATGATAAGATATGATAATGATATGATAAGGCCGGCAAAATTCTCATCTGATTTGATAGTGATATGATAGGGTCCCTGTGTTTTCGTCTGATTTGATATGATAGTGATAGACCTCGAGAATTTTTTTGCGTGATATGATAGTGATTTGACATGATAAATCACGTGATATCACACGCTTTTTTTGTTATCAGATGAATTTGATATGATACTCTGTTTAATAGGTAGTGTGACGTTTCGCAAAAATTTTCGTCATATCATTTTTCTTATTATTTGGCGCCAACTTGAATATTTTGGTGCAATTTTAGACAAAGATAGGTAGTGGTATCATACCAACCGAACGAAGTGGTCGTCCACTTGGTGCGATTTTTTTTTACGTTTTTCATGTTCCAAAACCTGTTTTCTAGACTAACTCGGGCATGCTGAAGATGGTTTGATAGTGGTAAAATGCCGTTTTCTCGAGTATTTTTTGAGTTTTGGACAATAATTGATTTTGGCGAAATTTTGGCGATCTTTGTCTAAAATTGCACCAAAATATTCAAGTTGGCGCCAAATGATATGATGAAAATTTTTTAGTAAAGGGCCACCGGGCCACCAAAAGTACGGCCCATTTTTTAATTTGATATGATAGTGATAGTGATAAGGGCTTTGAATCCCCCGCCTGACATGATAATGATATGATAACATCCTTGAATTTTTTGCGTGATATGATAACGCTGGTATGATACTGATGTGATAACCCTATCATATCATATCACGTGATAGCGGAAATGTTCTGATATCAGGGAACCTCTGATTTCACCGATAGTGAACGGGGTGCTGCGGGAATCAGCCGATTCTTGCATATACCCTGTTACGGCATCCTTTGCACTAGCAGCCAACACTTTTCCTTTGGAAACGGAAAACTTTCCAGAGACGTCGCTTAAGTACTTGTCCACCGCCTGTTGCGCTTTTTCGTAAGGGTCCCCCATTATGACTTCTCCGGCTTTCTTGACACCGACGGAGACAGCTACAAAAGCTACAGCCTTCCAAAAGAGTTGTGTGAAAGATTTTACGCCAAAGTAGTCCAATATCTTTTTGAACATGCCCTGAAATATACGCATATATTCAGTATACTACTAATGTATGAAACTTGTACTTTTCCCACGGTTCTCCCTGCTATATTAACATTTAACGCTTACTATTTGACACATATTTAATCTATTAATCAAGTTGCTTAAATAAACTCTCTCCGTATTAGTCATCCATAAAATACGAAGTTAGGTATATTATACCACAAAAATGTTTGGGGCGCCCCGCCCCGGGGCGGCAGCCGGTGCGGGGCGATTTTTTGGAATCGCCCCGGGGCGTGCGGCGGGGCGCGGGCGAAAATTTTTGAAGGCCCGGGGTGTGGGGCGGGGCGGGGGCGAAAATTGGGCTCGGACCCATCACTGGCCAAGATCAGCGCAACTTCTTCACAGTGATTATCCACAGCCATACAATACAGAAGAAAAAAGCGTATAGCTTGTATAACCCTCATATTGAGCAGAAACTGGTGCTTTCTGTGTTAGAACCAGTCTCCAGTGAAATTGACCTGTACAAACTTGAACGTTGTTCTGTATGACTTGTGATACTGAAGCAATTTTGTTATTGTCTTTAAAATGTTCGCTGAGTAAAGTTAATAAATCTGTAAATCATAACGATAAAATAAGAAAGCTTTACTAACCTTTTCCTGTTTTTCCTTTTTCCATTCTTTATTGAGGTATTTACAGATAATTTACGTTTGCGTACTTTACGTAAGATTATTTACTGACAAGGGAATCTTTTAAACTGTGTAACAGAATATAAGAGGGCAATTTTGCGCAGCTATAACAAAAATCTGGTGCAGAATTTAACGAGCTTCCAAATACTTTTGGTGTGTAGGCCTTTTCCGGGTCATTTCAAATTCGTGCCTTTTGTAGCATTCTGTATTTTCAGGTTTTTCGCAACCTGGAACACACGCTTGAGCCCGTCTAACTGGTATAAATTTACAAAAATAAAATTTTCTGAATAAACATCATGAATTTAAGATGATCCGGAAAAAGCCGAGGCGCCAACAAATTTGTGGACTACTTTCTCTTAATACTTGCTGCCTCAATTATTTTTAAGGAATATGTATCTGTTTTCGTCGTGCACTTGTTGTGTAAACAATAAAAAAAGCAAAAGCCAGCTAGCTGGATGGATTGGTTAGGGCACCATCCAGCTGGCCACCAACTCGCCCAAAAACACTCTCTATCATGTAAGGAGGAAAACACGCCCGCTTCATCTCCAAATGTTCGATTTTTTTTGGTGTGTCTGGTCTGCGAAAAGGGCTTTCTTGGTCTGCTTCCTTTCTCCTGCTACTCTGTCATCTCTGTTGCCGCTTCAAGTCTTTGTTGCCAGCATCTCAACCACCGCCTCCCACCCCCCACTTTTTAGTACTGCCATTTATGTGCAATGAAGGGTGTGTGCGTCGCCTAGTAAATTTCGGCCATTATTTTGGCTGAGGAATGGTTTTGAGACGTGCGGAGAAAACTTTAGCGGCGCTGAAAACTTTAGTCTTTTAAACTTTAGTCTATTTGTTTACATTCCGCTGATATTCGAGTCTCTCAATTAATGTGGCTCACACTATCAAATCAAGCTCATTTTTATGCTTTTCTTCTTCTCATTCTGATCCAGCCATCTTTGAGCGATGCCAGTGATGCTTACATTGGGTGAGCGAAATGAATAGAAATTATATTAGTCAAAGTAGGAACCTATTCTTGCGTACAGAAAACACACTGAACGAGACATTTTTAATAAAAAATTGAGACCAAAAATCATCAGTCAACCGACCAAAAAAATTTGGTCGGTTGATCAGATCGGTTGTGTAAAAAAGGAGCACGTGAACTTAACTCCCACCACTGGATTGAAATCGATGAACCCCCACCAGTCATTTAGCTTGGAAGATCGAGGCAAACTTTTTTAATTTTTTAATACCAATAACTTTTTGCACAAAAAGTGTGAAAAAAAATTTTTTCAGTGTTTTTAATCATTTTTATGCAAAATAATTATTGGTATTTGAAAAGGTAAAAAAAAATTTGCCTTGGTCCTCCAAGCTGAATTGACTGGTGGGGATCAAGTTCAATTTAGCCGTCCACAATATCTTGCTCGCTCTTCACTGACACTACTAAGATCCCAAAACTTGAGAGTTATCTTACCTTGTACACACTTTTTTCATGCCTCTGCAAAAAGTTGATATAGCATAAAAGTCTTTCAAGGCAAAAAGTCTACGAAAATTTTGAAATATTTTAAACTACTTTAAAAAACTCTTGAAAACATTAAAAAAGGGTTTTAATCTATGCACAGTAAACAATATTATTTAGGTACCCTCACTATTCACAGCAGGAGTATCCTCGAGGACATTTGCACTTCTTTGCGCTTAAAAATTGTTCTGAGACTTTCGTCAGTTGTTTCAATGGTAAACGAAATATTTTTTTACAAAGCTAACAAGTGTACAGGGTGAGTCAAGACTTTCTAACACTTTTAAACGGTCATAATTTTTTGTCCTCGCACGATTTCGAAATTCTGTAAACGCAGATCGACTCAGTTTTTTATGACAATTTTTTTGGTATATAATGGTATATCTCTTGGTCCCCCCTGTTGTTTTTTCAATCACCAAAAACCTAAAATTTTCAAATTCGATCAAGAAAAATCGTGGTGCTTAATAAAATCCAAAAAGTGGAATCGGTAGAGCTCGTGGGAGTTAAGAAAATGCATCAAACAGCTTAGCAAAATATTCACTCTGCTCCGAGATATAAGTTTTTAAAGTTAGGGGTGTGCGGTAATTAGAGACTGTGCGGCAATTAGAAGAAATACGGTAATGGTATATCGCTTGGTCCCCCGTGTTGTTTCGGCCTTACCCATCCAAAGGACAACAGGGGGGAACAAGCAAAAATCGTGGTTTTGACCTTATATACCAAAAAATTGTCACAAAAAACTGAGTCGATCTGCGTTTACAGAATTTCGAAATCGTGCGAGGACAAATTATGACCGTTCAAAAGTGTTAGAAAATCTTGACTCACCCTGTAAATTCACGCTTGTCACAGTGCTTAGTATCGTTCTTAGTCAGCTTGCTCCAAACAGTTCGTGGTCGCGTTCGATTCTATATAAAAACATTCTGAATAAAATTAATTTCTCTACTGAGAAGGAAAGAGAACAAACACGGACCACTATTTTAAAGGTCCTATCCATATACAGGGTGTATCACCAATTTTGTTACTTTTGTTTTCGGATTTTTATCAATTTTTTAAAACATTGAAAAACATGCTTGGTCTCGTTCGAAAGTTTGAAGAAAAACAATTCTTTTGGTGTAAAATACTTGTGCAAATATTAGTTATGAAATGGAGAAAAGCCCTTCTAAAGTTAGGGTCTACTTTTTGAAAAAATCACAATTATTTTTGCTATTTTTTATTTTTACATACAAGGCCAATTAACAACAAATACGAGACTATTTACTGAATTCGGGGAAGGGAATTATAAAGGGGCCACTTATTTTCGGCTGCTTCACCATGTTTTTTAACTCGGGCCGTGGCAAAAATAGACTCTTTCTGCATTTTATGATCAAGAGTACTACTCGGAATCATGTCTAAGGTGAGTGCGTGCGCGCATCTCTAACTCTCAAGAAGGGGTCTTGAAGTTGAGATGTGCACTCCCACATACCTTAGCCACAAATCACGTGAAAGTGACTATGGACGCATGGAAAAAGATGCATACCAGAGTTTCTATATGCGGTATGGCCCAGTATTCAAAACTATGTTCAACATATTCTTGTTAGTGGCCCTCTATAATTATTGGCAAAAGTATTTTATATGAAAAATTGCTGTTCTTTAAGCTTTCTTATGAGACCAAACATGTAAAAGTGAAAAAATTCGTGGAACACCATGTATTTCACACGTCTCCCTTACTGGGTTAATGTTTTTAGTACCTAAAAGATGGCACCGGCACTGATGCTGAAGTCGGCACTGGTACCGGAAAAAGAACCAAACGATACCAGAGAA
The DNA here is from genome assembly GCA_029231635.1 of Ditylenchus weischeri. Lineage (NCBI taxonomy): Eukaryota > Metazoa > Nematoda > Chromadorea > Rhabditida > Anguinidae > Ditylenchus > Ditylenchus weischeri. The sequence goes on from JAMRYI010000260.1 coordinate 194,806, forward strand.
AAAATCAAGAATTTTTTTTATAGTTTTGGCAATCCCGTAGGACTGGGGGCACAACTCATGTCTCTGAGTTAGTTCAGAGAAGTCGTTTTTTCTGGACAATAAGTGCTTGTTTTTCAAAAACTTTCCGAGGCCGCGACCGACACGGAGAGACTAAGGAGTGTGACAAAGGTACAGTAAAACCTTAATATAACAAAGCAAGTTAGAAATCCTGCTTAGTCCAACATTCTGAACATTTTGCTCCATTGTGGTGGTGATATTTATAAGGCAGAATTATTCGAAGATTTTGAATGTAAAATCAGTACGGCTGTACAAAGCTTCGTAACGAGACAATTTCGTAACAGTAAATTTTCGTAACAGCAAACTTTCTTAATAAACATTTTTGTAACAGGAAGTTTTCGAAACAATATTTTTCGTAAGAGAATCACGTCCTTTTAAAAATTTGCTGTTAAGAAATTGTCTCGTTACGAAACTTCGTACAGCCATCAGTACCCGTACGCATTATAAAGTTAGGGTTGAAAATTAGAGTTAAAGTTAAAAAATCCATACACGGGCCTACATTCCATTAGTGCCAATATTTTAAACTTTTAGAGCAACCACCTAAGACGTTTAACTGCACTAGTGGAATGGTGTTTGATTTAAGCAAAAATCTTTGCGTACTCCAACAGGATTGTGAAAGCTCTGTCGATACTCAACCAACAACCTCTACATGGATGGACGGTAAATAAAAAAATTTCTGCGTGATATGATAGTGATATGATAACGCTGATATGATGCTGATACGATAAGCCTATCATATCATATCACGTGATAGCGGAAATATTCTGATATCAGGGAACCTCTACTAGAATACCGTGAAACCATGGCTTATCTCGAGCCACAAGGCTAAAAAAATTCTGACAAAATTGGTTTTCATGATGGAAAGTGTCCAAAATAATTAGGGTATAAAAGTAACTTATGAGGGGTAAAAGACGGTATTAAAAAAACGACTATTTGCTAGAAGCAGGGGGTTATTTCAAAGCTGAAAGGGCCAACGGAATTGAAAGAGGCCAATAAAAAAATTATATTTTTTAAGTTAAATAACAAAATTCTCAAGCGCTTTCTAATATATTATTATTTATTTAGAAAAAAATGGAATGCAAATGGTTTTGGCGATGTGAAGAAATCAGAAATGACTGCTGCAGAGTTGGAGCTGGTCAAGAAGCGATGTTTGAGACAACCAGCAGGTCAAGACCAGATTGCTACAACAATAATGGGCGGATCAGAAGCGCAAAACAACAAAACCACTGTGTTTATCTACCTCGATTTGGTAGACACCATCGCGTACGGAAACGAAGATTTCCATGTATGCACGGGATTCTTTTTTTCGCCTAAACAAATACTCACCGTCCGACACTGCTTCGAAAGTGTCGGACGGTCGGACAGACCAAACAATTAAATCAATGACACTCAGAGTAGGTGGATCATGCAGAGCTACGATAACGGATCCTCTTCATATTCTCCACAGAAGCATGAAGAACGTCGATGTGCAGTCAGTGTTCTACTTCAGCGACGGTGGCAATGAAAAAGACTATGCCCTAATCACAGTAAACCTTTTTTTGCAAAAGCTTAGCTAAATACGTAAAATTTATTAGGTTGATCCAAAAGTTCTTTATTCTATTAACGTTAATAAGCAATGTTTATCATGTTTGCAATCTAATTCAGAAGATATCACTCGAAGTCACATAACAGTATCTTTATTCAACTAATCTCTCAACATCAACAACATTGCCATCTTTCAGGCAATCTCCCAATACAAAAAGAATCTAATCGGTTTCGAATCAAAATAAATTGCAGATCTGTAAAACAAACAGCAGAATGTTTGATCGTCTGTCATCTAAAAGACAGATGAGCTAAACAAGGTCAAGAACTTTGGTAATATAAAAGCAAAACATTTTACAACACTTTAAGTCAACCTCCCCTTACCCTGTCCCCTACGCTTATCGAGTTTTTTGTAAAACAAAGCAGTTTTACTTTTTGTGTTATATACAGCTGGTGTTAAGGCACGTAAAATGTTAGGTTCCTGGAAAAAGTTAAAGTTTTGCTTGATTCAATTTGTCACAGCTTTTTATGGCTTTTTCGAATCGTATATTGCTTTAAAAAAATTAAACTTGATTTTGATACATAACGTGCTTGACAAATATTTTCTTTTTTTATTTTTAATTATCTATATTTTTGAAGGGTTGAAAGATAGTGATTTCACGGTATTCTAACAAGAGCCTAACAACCAAATTTAGCTTGCAAATGACGAGGATGTAGAATACGCCTGTCTAGGCAATGAAAAAGTAGTCCCAGAAGTTGTTATTGCCGAAGGTTTTGGCTTTGTGGATAAAAAGGGAACGGTTGATTTGCACCTTCAACAGGCGTCATTGTCGACCAAACATGATGGGCTCATCATTTCTGGAATGGAAACATGCAATTACCCTTTCTTCTGTGGCATCAGCCGCAACAACAAACCAGCTGGTATTCGCCTAGGCGACAGTGGGGGTCCTGCCTACACCAGAGAAGGAGGCATTTCAACGGTATATGGCATAAACCTTCTCTACAGCGATGTCACAAAGACTGAACAAAATAATCCCCAAACGCCATTCTCAAGTTTTTTAAATGTAAAATCCGGCCGGAATGCCGGCATACAGCTGCCATGTGAATTGGTGGATGTGTAACTATATTTATGATCATTTATCATCATTTTTGGTCATTTTATGGTAAAAACATAATTTTTCTAAAATAATAGTCTGCGTGAAAATGGCATGTTTTCTAGACTAATTAGGACCTAATAAGTTCAAAAAAGTGGTCAAAAGTCGATTTTGAAGAGGTACCTTATATAAGGCATTCCGGCCGGATTTTACATTTAAAAAACTCGATAAGCGTAGGGGACAGGGTGAGGGAGGGAAGTATAACACACTCATTCGCCACCCCTGCCCCCCTTAAAGACCATACATCTCGAAAAATGAGCTATGTAAGGTGTACAACAACACTTGCATAGCCGTGCTTTGTCATGTGGTAGGCCGGCCATGAGAATTGGATGCTGACCCACCCCGAAGTGCACTCTTGGGACCAAAATTATATAAATGATAAATACAATGATCCAAACTCGACAAAAAATTTTTTTAATAATAGTCCGCATGAAAATAAGATGTTTTCTAGACTAATTACGACCTGATAAGTTCAAAAAAGTGGTCAAAAGTCGATTTTGAGTAGGTCCCATATAAGGCAGTTTAGCCTAAAATCCATTCATGGTTTTCTTTGCGATAAATTAAAGATTTGCATTTACAACTTAATAAAAAACGATAATTGTTGAAATGGTGTATATTGATTTTATGTATGAAAATATGATTGAAAGACTATTTTAGAACTTTGTTCAGATTGATGATTTTCCATAACAAATTTTTTTTAAATGACAAAAAATTAAAACCTTTTTGATATTTGTGAAAGTACTGGTAGATATTAATAATCAGGAATGAAACATTCACCCGGTGACAAATATTTATCAAACATTTGTTAAGACAAACAGGCACTGAAGATCAATACTTAACAATTTTCAGTTTATTAACAATATCGGTGCCGAAGCTTAGCTAAGACTATCGCAGCTCAAACCTTGGCCTGATGAGTGCTCCTCTTATTTGCTTTAAGTTTAATTTGACGTCATCTTGGATTCCATAACAAAAGCTTTGCTAGATATAAATCTTGTCTTATCTTATTGGAGTCGCTTTACTTTCTCAAACGTTCTCAAATTGTTGCTTAAAAGCTAGTAAACAAGAAATTCAACAGAATCTGTATCTCATCTAGTCTGAAAGCGCTCCATATTATTTCCTCTATTGATATACCCGGCGTTCAATCGGAAGAATCACGAACGAAAAAGCTCCCTATAAATGATCAATATGAGGGGTGAGTTTATAATTTTCTCTCGTATCAAACCAACAGTAAAAACCCTGTGAATTGATTTAAAACAGGGCTGCTCTAGAAATAATTTACAATAACCTTTTAATGGGAATCTTTTGAACTATGATATAGAATTCGAAAATTCTGACAATGTTATCACAGTCGATTTAGCACTTGGAATAAAACTTGTACTAAGCTAGCGTTTTGTTCAGAATTTCATTCTGAACAAGATAGAAGAAAAATTCTCTAAAAAATTCTACTAGCGGTTTGTTCCAGGGGTCAATTGTATGAAATTGTATTGTATTTTTATATAAGAGGGCAACTTTGCGAAGCTATGACACCTATATGGTGTAGAAATCAACGAGATTTAAAATAAATGCACATTTGCAGCCTCAGTTATTTTTAGGCTATTCTACCATGTTTTGTTCATTTTTTCAGCCTTCACTTGAACCTAGTAAGTTAGTTTGTCTGAAACTTTAGTACGAATTTAATATAATTTTTTTGAATACTTTTTAGCACCGTAAATAAGTTCGTTTCATTTTTGTGCCAGTTCTCTGCCTTTTCCATTTTCTGAAAATTTAAGACTGTTACGAATTCAGTTTTCTGTAATGATGATTGTATGTTCAAAAATAGCCCCGAGAGAAACGCATGTTTTAGTCTAATCTAACAAGTGCTGGGAGATCGATGTCCGAGCAAGAAATTGAGAACGAGGTTGGACCCGAGAAGGAAAAATCGAGATTCTCAGGATTTCCTCACTCTGTTCTAAAGTAGGTCAGTCTGCCCTGAGTGTGAGCAAGAAATTAAAAAAAAGCTTGGGAGACTAAGCTAAAAATTTGTCAAATTTTCGATTCTCTGTAATAGGACGAAATTTATTGGAAGATTTTGAGATCGATCTTGATTTTTTGGTAGTTAACCGAAATCTAAAAAGTAAAGTTGGTAAAGCTTGAGGTAATTAAGAAAAAGCAATAAACAGCGATGTAAAATACTGTAATCTAACACGTGTAAGCTGAAGTGTGAAAAAATGATCATTATATACGAAATAAGCAAATAATCAAAGAGAATAATAACGTAAGGATGTATGGCGCAGTGGTAAGATGCTGAGGTAGGGTTGATTAAAGGTATCGAGTTCGATTCCTGGCTGATGCAGGTTCGAGAGAACTAGGAAAGAAAATTTTTTTTTGATTTTTTGCCAAATTTATAAGATTCGTGCAAACATTGTACAAGGTTCGCCCAAGGCTAGATCGGGATCACAAATGAATGCAGCGAAGTGGTTTGAAATAACCTCGGACGAAGTCTGCTTGAGTTTCGAGCAGCTTTTTTAAAAGGCGAGGGTCTTTCGATAGGCCAAACATGTTGATTCCTTTGCTGATTCCTGAACTTCAGGTGTTCTGGCTTCATACTCAGTGGAGTGTGTTCTAAAGGAACTTGATAATCAGCCGTACGCTCTCCTCCAAGTGCGCGTCAACTTCGATATTGACAGTGCCGGCGTCTACCACCTGCTCATGAAAGATAAAGAACTTCGGAAGAAAATTCATGGAGGCGAAAAATATGTTTAAAATTCTTTTGCTTCATTTTGTTTGCTTGAAAATGTTATCTTTTGTTGTATAATAAAATGTTTGAGCCGATTTTTACGTGTTTCGGAAAATGTACTTATTTTTTGGTTCAAAATCTTATTTTTTTCCAAAATGTACTTATTTCTGAAATTTTGAGATGAAAGCCCTGGGGTAAAGGGACACCTTAAAATTTATTTTTATTTTCTATGCGTAAATTTTTATTCGCACCACGTCAATGTAGATTATCTCTTCGTCTGAAAGGCACTTATAGTAGAAGCAAAAAGGCTCTACACGTCCTCCTCTTAGTACATCCTTGCGACTTCCATAGGTGGCACGACGTTGATGTTTGCCCAAATATGTTTCAAGATTTTGTCAGACTTGAGCTGAGCGTTCCATTCACATTCCCATTTGACATGAAGGTGGTAGCCATCAAGCTTTTTAAGCTTGAAATGACGTCTCTGGGTGATTGCATAAAGAGTTTCAGCAGTTCTTCCCCCGCAAGTAGAATGTGCCGTTCAGGATAGCACTTAGGGCAGCCTAAAAGTTCATTTTTCTCTGTGGTTCAAGCTTTGAAATCTTACCGTGGTAGTAGCAGCCGTGAAACTCTATTGCTAGTGGACGCTTGCGAAAAGCCGTGTCACCAACCCTAGCCTCGCCAACAGACCATTCCCTTGTTTGGACTTGACAGTTGTTTGTCACTTCAAAGCATTTCATGTAGCGTGAAGGTTGTTGACTGTCGTTCTTCTTTTGGAATCTCCTCCTTCGGGGCATTAACCATTGTGTTATGCGATGAAAGTGTCTCAGATAGACCATAAGAGCAAGCAATAGTGCTAGCATCAATGAATGGTTCAACGCCAGTCATTCAAATATGGATTTGCGAAACGTATATGCTTCTTCAGAATTTGAAACGTCATTCAGGCAGTAGTCAAAAAGGTCTTTGTGAAGATGAAATGAAATGGTTTGATGACGTTGCTGTCCTGTGCTATGATCAACTACTTCACTGTACCAGATTAAGAATTTTTGACGTTCTGATTCACTGAAGTTTTGAGGTTTGTAGTAGTCAAGGTGTGGTAGCTTATCTATTCACATTCAAGTTCACTATTTGGTTGAAAAAGTGCGGAAAGTGTGGTTTTCGTGTTACCACATTCTCTAGTTCAAATGTTGGCACAAGTTTAGCCAGCGAACAAGAGAATATGTGCAGTGAATCTTTAAATATTAGATGCCTGTAGTTTCTGTTTCTCACTTCCAGTGAATATATTTGTCTGCTCAAAAGAGACATTTCTAGCGTAGAGCTTTTCCATGCACAGGTGTATGTCAAATCAGCCGCCATTGTGGGACAAAATCACTGTCAGGATATTTTTGGGCCCAAAGTGTAGAAGAAAATTTAGAAACTGGTCCACGGGGTCTCCCATTTGGCATCATCATCTTCAACTTCTGGAGCAAAAGCAGCAAAGCGAAGAACTCTGAGGTTCTTGCCGTCTTGAGTGGACAGTACTTGCCATTTTTTAAGTTGCTTGCGTGGCCGCTTCAGGAAAACACCACAAACACAATGTGCTGCCTGCCTACTTTCTTCCACAGCAATTCCTTCTTTGATGCAGCGATCATACAATACTTCTGCCGCAAGCATGTTGGCCTCATGTTTCTTTACTTCCTTACCACTTACTGTCATTGACAAGGTTTGAGTGGTTTCTGCATCAAACCAGACGTAGCGCATTCCATTCCTCATCACCTTGCAACTTTTCAATTCTTCTTTTTCAAGCGGTTGAATGTAGCAGTCTGGATGATTGGGCGTATGTGTCTCATTGCATTTACCACATTTTACGTCTCGTGGCCGACCCAGATGACAAAAATGCTTTCCTGAATTTGTTTTTACATACCGAAAATAAACTTGTTGCGTAAACTGTTTACCTGCTCTACGAACCACAACTAAACCGCATCTGCAAACATATCGGCTTTCACAAATAGACATTCGCCTACGCTCCTTTCTTTTGTCTGAACTGTTGGCAGGAATAGGGTTGCTATGAGCCTCTTGAAATTGGTAGCAGTCTCTGTTGGCATAAATGAATCCTCATTCTGAGCACAAAATTTGTCGTTTGCGTGCTGTGCAGGGATATCCTCTTCCAAATCGTAAACAGCGTTGACAAGCAAATCTACAGGACCTCAGATGGTGGTTTTTTGTTACTCTTTGCTCACAATCAATGCAGTAGTCACTAGCCTGCAATGCCAAATTATTTGAAAAAAGAGAACCAATAGACCTTGTACAGCTGGCAGGGTTTTGCTAGAAAACTGCAATGCTCCTTCTCCAAATACAGGCAAATGTTTTTACGTGGATAGGGCAGACCTTTGAAAATTTGCTTGTAGAAATGTTCCTTCGAGAAGATGACTATACGATAAAGGCTTGGCCATTTTTTGTTCAAGAACTGTTGAATGGTTTTACAATGCCGTACAGTTCTTTGTCCATGGCAAGACCAGATCTCTGGAGAAACTTCTTCGCATCAGACGTTTGTTTTCCATTTATATCATTGCAGTAGTTTACAAATTTTAGTCTTGCCTTTTTTCCTCGATTTTTTAACCATTTTGTGTACCTGAGTCCTGTACAAATGGCTTTTGCCAAACACCAGTTGTCATTAGGGTTGTCCACAGTATAGAGATCCTTCACACCTGTTATACTTATCAGTGGTCAACATTTGTACAGCCACCAGCCTTTTTGTAATTTCTTCTGTTTTGCTTTTGAGTTTCAAGCAGCTTTTTTAAAAGGCGAGGGTCCTTCGATAGCCAAACACCGTGTACCTGAAAAATAATTGTATGTTGAAAGAATGCCGAATAGCAACC